>VXAA01005987.1:4736-15822 GCA_013399115.1 Anseranas semipalmata
TAAAAAAAAGAAAAAAAAAAGAAAAAAAGGGAGTGACTGGCTTGGGATCCATGTCACAGTGTGTAGCTTTTGCTTCTAGCAGCCTGAGTCTTCATAGGAGAAAATTGAAAATTGGTGGCAAAAACCATGCTATAATCCTGGGAATGTCAGAAGAACTGGCACTAGCCCTGATGCCTCGCCAACTGGGTTTAGGTGTGAGCATTTGGAAGGTGAGAGTGCTCTGAGGGCTCTCAAAGAGTGAAAGCTGAATTCAGTAGTTCAATTTTGCATCATCTTGGGAAGTGTAAACACAAAAGGTTATTGGGAGCCTTCGCAATGGGAGCTAAAGAGAGTAGTGTGGAGGGTGTCTAGTTTTTATAGGTCTTCAAAAGAAAGTAATGCACCCTGAGCATTTGCAGTTATTAAAACTCCACAGTATTTTCAAAGATGTAGAGATTTTAACCATGAGTTGAGAGGAATTTTGATGTGGCTAACAGCCTTCTCCACATGTAACTTTCATTCTCTTTTATCACAGTGACACCACTATTCTGCAATCCCAGTGTCAGGTTTTGCAGTTTTACACAATCTTTTTGCTTGCTTATGTGAGTAAAATCTGTGAGCAGCAGATATAAGCATGATAATTAGTTTCACTCAGTGAACTTAGAGTTTCCAGAGAAGCTCTTCTAGAGGAATGTACATCACAATTAACATTTTTCCACTAGTCTACCTTTTCCCACATGTTTAGTGTAATACTTAATGTAACATACTGTGCTTTGACCAGTGTGATGATAAAATAGTTGTACAGTCAGCATACACTGTCAGCTAAGAAATCTTACTCCATTTTCCAGTGGTTTAGGTCAGGACAAGTGTCTTTTAGGGCACATTTTCTCAATAGAGAGATGCATGAAAGTCACGCTTATGAATGGAAATGAGATGAAATGGAGGAAATACTAGTACATTCTTGGCTTTATCTGTTTCTTATTTTAATCCATGGACATCATGCCTTTTAAAACAATTTAAAAATCTTCCCTTCAAATTTATATCACCAAGTTATTATTTAACTTCCATATCTTTATAACCAAAATTTCAGTCTTTTGGGGACCACTGATGCTACACTTCTAAGAAATTATTCTGTACAGTTAGAGATGATGTATGCAGAAATTCTGAAGAGCTGAATTAAATATAGTCTTGGGAAAGATAGACACAGGGGAACCAAGGCTCTAGCATATACATATCTCAGAACTAAAAAATGAAAATAAATTTCTCTTAAGCAGCTGGACAAAAAAATCTCAGAGCTTTTCTTTCTAAACTTTACTAAGGGAATAAAGATTATATAAAACTCTATGAGGAGTTAGAAAAACTACATTATTGTGGTAAAGACAATATCATGTTTACCACAACATCATCTATATCTCTCTTTTGTCCTTATTTTCCAGAGAAGCCCAGCTTTTTGTTGAAAAGTTTGAAGGTGCTCTTGGAAAAGGAAAAGGAAAAAAGTTCTATGCATACAAAGTGATGATGACCAAGGTGAGTATTTTATTTCACTAACTTCCTGTAATGCAAAAGGGGAGCCTTCTGAAGATTACTGCCATATATACCCATCTTCCAAAATAAATTTCCTTGTCTTTATTTGCATTTTAACATTCTTGTTTTCACTGCTCTCTTAGGAACAATTTCTAATTCAAGCTCAGTTTGATTGGGACTTATCATCTGTTTATGAGACATTTGATTGAGACATATATGAAGACAAAAATGACCTGTTTTTGCAAGACCTGCAAAGACACACATCTGGACACTTATCTTGTTAAAGTTAATTTCTCTTGATGTAGATTGTGTTTATCTGTGGATCTGTGGATCCTAAGCCCAGTCTTTCCCTTGATCCTGTGAAGGATCAGAAAGTGCCTTTTTTGTCCCACGGCTAAAATACTGGAAACATCTCCACTGAGCCAAAACTCTAGAGCTATGTCCTAGATATATTCCAGGAAGCAAAAAGGCTATGTAGGACTGTGACTGAAAGGCTGAATGGTGGTTGCAGAGGACCCCATGTCCACCTTATATGTGTTCCAGCAGGTCTGGCTTTGGCCTAAGTGTTGTGTGGTCCCGTGGACTAAATAGCCAGTAGTAGTGGATGTGGATTAGTACACTTCTAGAGTACAACTTAGTTTTATGCTTAAAAAGCTTAGTTTTCTGCTCTGACACAGCTTTAAAATGCAAAGATAAGTGTGGTAAATTGGGATGGTTTGGGAGATTCACTAGAAAAATACAGTCGCGCTCCAAACTAAAATGCTGATGCTGAATGATGCTAAGAATATTTGGCAGGACTACTTACTCTGGCTAGGGTTACCCTTAGGTAGATTGGCTTTTCTGCAGGCAGTTGTGTAGTCACATCTTATTAGCATTAATATTCACCAAAAAAAAAAAAAAAATCAGGCTTTCAAACCCAGCTTTGCACAAGAAGTTCAATTACAGAAGTTATACTTATCCAATAGACAAAATACTGGGTAGAGTAATTGCAATTAAATAACACAGTTTGAGCTCCAAATCTGAAGAAAGGAAGGGATTATTTAATTATTCTTCTTGTGGAAGAAATAGGAACTTCACACAAAGCCGATAGGAGACATATTCAGAACAAATAAAAGCAGATGGTTCTTTATAAGCTAGTATTTCTGTTGCAGTGGGCTCTGTCAAAGAATGCTCTGGATGATTAAGGGGTTACACTAGCTCAAGTAGAAATCGGGCATCTAGGATCTGAGATGATGTTTTTTGTTTTTTTTTTGTGTCTATGAATCTTTTCAGAAATGGATGAAATTTCAAAGAGATTTTGAGAATTTTAAGACAGCGTGCATACCCTGGGAAATGAAAATTAAGGAGATTGAAAGTAAGTACTTGTGAAAGATAATAAAGAATAATGTCTAGTATCATATCTCTGATGCATGCCAAAATTGTAATTTACTTTCCAACACTTTAGAAATACCTATCTGTATTTAATGTATGGTATAAAAGCAATGAAAATTTCTTCCTTCAATAATACTTCCTTACATTACGTTTAATATTATAGCTTATTGAAAATTTCCTTGAGAGAGTGTTAGCCACCTTACAGATAGTAAGCCCCAATAAACAGTGAACAGATCAGAAGCCTCTGTTGAATTCAATCCTGGACAAGAGACATTGGGATTTAGCTGTTGTTTACATTCACTTTATTTTGTCTGTATTTCTATTATAATTATTTCTGTGACCTTTTTTTTGTGAGAATGATGTTTCTGATAGCTTCCACAAAGAAGTAGTCCTGGCACAAGCTGTTCTGCTAGCAATGACTTTCACTAGGCACTTTTCTTTCCTTGTAAAATATGAATGCAAAAACAGAACAAGGTGTTTCTTCCAGTCTTGTTTTTATATCTATTTACTTTTTCATTTGCAATGAGTAACATTTTTGCTGTCACCTCAAAATCACGGTAGGATAATACCTTTTCATAATCTCAAGAGGTAAGATTGTGCAGTTTACATTTTTTTTATTATTTCATTTGTTCATCTCATTGCTAAGGCAAATTGCTTTTCCTTACAGAAATAATCCTCTGTCTGAATATTAGTAACTTAAGAAGTACAGTTAGATTACAGGTGGGTCTAAAAGTCTATTGTCTAGAAAATGGCTTCAAGGAAACAGCTCTGAAATACTGCATAAGAAAATAATTTTAAATCACATCAATGGCTGCTGTCTTTAGAGGTGCAATTTGTTAAAGAAGCAGCAGAAGCAACTCTGCAAGAGGATGTGTGCTTCTAAATGGCTACAAATTGAGCAAGGACCTGATTGCCCTTTGATTCCTAGGTCACAGTGCCGATGGCTTTTTCTTCTGGGGCTAAGTTCAGTGCCTTGTAAAATGACAGTAACACTACTGACTTAAGCACATAATATCAGATGATGAACAGGATGTGCCTGATACTATTTATGAAGTATTCAACAGTAATATAGCTTTGGTTGCTTAAAACTCCCTTTACGTAGGACTTGCTAAATACAGCAATTGAGAGAATCTTGTTGGCACAGGCAGCACGTCACATGTAACCACTGGATCCTTCAGTACACCCAGCAGACTGAAGAGAGTTTGAAGAAAGTGATTGAACACAGGACTGGATACCAGGATCAATTTTTAAAAAATAGATACTGTCGTTAGACAGCATTATGTTTGTGAGCGTTTAGTTATGTTATTTCCCTGGGCTGTAGTCTCATGTCAAGATATGGTTGCATGAAGGAAATTGATCATGGTCTACACAACAGCTCATTTCTGGAGGAGACAGTACAGTGAAATGAGCAGCAAATAATATCAGATTGTGACAGGTAAAGTAGGCTCTTTGGACCACTCTTGGAAATCTGATGGTATAAAATGCACTGGCACAGTTCACTCCTGCAGAACTGGGTCTGTACAACTGCTTTCCATATTACTACAAAGTGCAGCAAGTTGAAACTATTTTTTTTTTTTTTTGATAATTTTGTACCATCAGGACACAGAAGAGTATCTGATATATTTATTTCACTATTTAAACATATTTGAAAATTGGATGTTTCTAAGTAACATCTACTCTGTTCAATAGAAGGACCAAGGGACTATAGTCAGATGAACAGCCTCTTAGCCCAAACAAACTAGAGGTAAAACTTTTATGTAATCCTCCATGATAACTGCTAACATCCTGCTATAAGCTATTTTCTTTGAACATACAGGTGGCCACTAAGCACAGAAGTGTAAATACCAACAAAGTGCAATAGGTGATACAAATAATAACTAAAAGAGATAAAAATTTATGAAACTTCACACTTTGTTTGAGCCTTGCATGATCCCAGCTAATAGAAAGCACAAGCAGCATGCTCACAAATGGAACAAAAGTCTGACATTTATGTGCAGACTACTCTATATAGTTTCATTCTGAATGGTGAATAAAGTAGATTTTGAAATGCTGAAATCCTTGACAGAATGTTTTTTTTTCCTCCCTGTCCACAGCCCAGATAAATATCTCTTATCAATGGATCTCTGGTTATACCCTCAGATTACACCAGTTTAAGTGTGTTAAATTTTCTACTGATTTTGTTATTATAATAAAACATGCATAGATAAGCCCCAAATAGTACCAACCACGTTAACCCCATTTTACAAACTGAAAGAATGTGTTGCCAGCTTTGCAAAACAATATGTATATACCAATGTAAACTCCTCTGCACAGAGAGATTAGCTTCTCATTATATGTATCAGAGTACATCAGGCTTAACTAAGCTATGTGTCAGAAACCTGTGGAAAGGTCAATTTTTCTATGTGAATGGCTGGTAACAGAAGGGAAATTTGGTATTTTCTAGCTCAGATGAACAAGACTGTCAGCTGTTCTCTATCCAGCAGAGCAGTGCTGCAGCAAACTGGAGTTTAATTTGAACTGTTACTCCTGTGTGGCCTGATTTGCAGAGGTATTGGTCAAATCAGGCCCAGAGTACTCACTGGTTCTCCTGCAATCTCTTCTTCACATAGGTTTGGGTCAGGGGTCTGGAGTGGGGGGAGTCCAAGGCCTGGTTTGATAGGCCTTTGCACCTGTGTATGAGGGGAATACACAGCAAAGTAAGAAAAGGAAAGAGTAAAACACTTGCAGATCTTTTTGCTCTTCCCTGGTGGACAGCTCTGTTTCCACTAGCTGTTTTAAAAGAGCACTTACAAGTACTTTGTGTCCTTGGAAACACTACTCCCACTGGCTAATTCTGTGCTACTTTCTATTAACATTGACCTGGTACTGGTTTAACATGTCAAGAATGCTCAAAATACACATCAGTCAAAAAGAAAAAAAAAGACGTGACTCACTTTGATTCCTGCCATGAGAGGACTTTGTATAACTAAATACCACAGTATTTACATGACCCCAAATACTTTGTCTAAGTAATATTTTTGCTTTTTGTTGTTGTTGTTTCTGTTTTCTCTGCCAGGTCAGTGAAAGTTAATAAGTAAACTGGAAAAAAAAAAATTATTAGAATTGTAGTAGTAAAGCAAATGAAAAACATCCCCTGATTTAATTAATTTTAAATAAACATTGAACAACTCCTTCTTAAGGTAAAGGATCATATAAAGGCTAACCGATCAGCTCTTTTTTCACATCTTATGTTTTTACAGGTCACTTTGGTTCATCAGTAGCATCTTACTTCATATTCTTACGCTGGATGTATGGAATAAATATGATTCTCTTTGGACTGACCTTTGGACTTGTAATGGTGCCTGAGGTAGGAATTTTTTAAATTATCATTGGGAATTGTTACGTGAATTTCTGTCTTTGCTGTGACATTTCATGGCACTGGACCTTCAAATAAATTTGTAATCTCTTTATGCTCCATTAAAAACATTATGGTATACTAAGGCCATAAAGGTGTACCTTCTTCATGGAAAGTTGTCTCTAGAGAGGTGTCTTGAAAGAGACCTAACAGGAAAATGTATGTAAGGATGTGTCCAAAAAGTGTTTTTGCATAGACTGGGATGGTGTTAAACATATTTTTTTTTCTTTAAGAAATAACTAGAAGAACTCAGACAAAGAAGCAGCCAATTGGTGTATCTCACTTAAAATGTGCATTGCAAAGAGAAGGATATATTCCAGGGCTCTGAGACACCATGGGTTCTTTTCAGTAGCCTTCATATTCACATGTAAGGAAGTCCTAACAGGCTGTAAAGTCATGAGAGGCCATTCACATTTTGAGCTGTTTGTGACACTGTTAACAGTTGTGCCCAGAATATGTACTTCAAACAGAAACCACTTTTGTGAAATATAATATCTATGTAACACCTTTTAGCCACTATAGTGTCTTCCTAAAAAGAGGGCTTATATGGAATTAAAAGCATTGGTGGATAGGGGAAGAGCAACTGACATCATCTACCTGGACTTGTGCAAAGCATTTGACACTGTTCCCCATGATATCTTTATCTCTAAATTGGAGAGACATGGATTTGATGTATGGACCACTCGATGGGTAAGGAATTGGCTCGATGGTCACACTCAAAGAGCTGTGGTCAACAGCTCAATGTCCAAGTGGAGATCAGCAATGAGTAGTGTTCCTCAGGGGTCGGTACTGGGACTGGCACTGTTTAACATCTTTGTTGGTGACATGGACAGTAGGATCAAGTGCACCCTCAGCAAGTTTGCTGATGACACCAAGCTGTGTGGTGCAGTCGATACACTGGAGGGAAGGGATGACATGACAGGCTTGAGAGGTGGGCCTGTGTGAACCTCATGTAGTTTAATAAGGCCAAGTGCAAGGTCCTGCACTTGTGCTGCAGCAATCCCAAGCATAAGGCTTGGGCAGAGAATGGGTTGAGAGCAGCCCTGATGAGAAGGACCTGGAGGTGTTGGTTGACGAGAAGCTCAACAGGAGCCAGAAATGTGTGTTTGCAGCCCAGAAAGCCAACTGTATCAAGCTGNTTCTATGAAGACAGGCTGGGGTTGTTCAGCCTGGAGAAGAGAAGGCTCTGGGGAGACCTTACAGAAACCTTCCAGTACCTAAAGAGGGCCTACAGGAAAGCTGCGGAAGGACTCTTTGTCAGGGAGTGTAGTGATAGGACAAGGGGTAATGGGTTTAAACTAAAAGAGAGTAGATTTAGATTGGATATTAGGAAGAAATTCTTTACTCATAGGGTGGTGAGGCACTGGAACAGGTTGCCCAGAGAAGCTGTGATGCTCCATCCCTGGAGGTGTTCAAGGCCAGCTTGGATGGGTCTTTGAGCAACCTGGTCTAGTAGAAGGTGTCCCTGCCCGGGGCAGGGTGTTGGAACTAGGTGATCTTTAAGGTCCCTTCCAACCCAAACCATTTTATGATTCTATGATTCTATGATTCTAGGAAAAGTGTTGCACCATCTCCCTGATTTCACTCTTTCACATTCTTGCACCTTCTAGTGAGCAGGCGGGAAACTGCAAGTTGGGAATTTCCAACAGTTTCCTAGTATAGCATTTCAGTAGTGTGATCCATCTTCCATTGAGGCCAAAACAGAGAAAATGCTCAACTGTTCTCAGGGGAAGGCCTAGAAAGGACCCTGTGAGGACATATACTGTGGCTTGGCAAGCATCTTTCCAGAGCAGTGGGACTCAGAATCCAAAAACTGAATCCCTAGCATCTTCCCACATATTTCAATTAACAAACCAACAAAATCCTTTATGCTAGGAAAATGAATCTCCTGGTCTTGTCTGTAAGACAAAGCCCACTCATCAAGTTGAACTTCTTTGTTGCCTTTGAAAGTAAGCGACACAATTTGATAACACATTGATGCTAGTGAAATGTCACTTTAAATTTAGAAAACACCATTAATGAAAACTAGTTTCATTTCAAAACATAGTTTCAATCATTAACGTGAGAAACAATGAAAAGAAATGGAGAAGTAGGTCTTCCTCACTAAGGACTTAAGGAGCACAAAACAAGTCTTCCTAAGAAGTGACAGATCACTATTCCTTCCTTTTGTTGGTATTTTGCTTTAAAATGTAAACTGCTCTCATTTCTTGTTTCCAGGCTTTGATGGGGAAGCCATATGGCTCTCTACCTAGAAAAACTGTCCCAAGAGCTGAAGAAGCCAGTGCTATGAACTTTGCTACTCTCTGGGATTTTAGTGTAAGTACATATTCTTGTATAACTGCATATTCACATGACTTTTTGATTATTATGGGCTTTGGCTTCATTATTTAGTATTCAGAGATTTAATATGGAATATTTCAGGAGAAAATAGAAGTAGAATTAATTTACCTCTTTTTTTTTTTCCCCCACAAATACTGCGTATAAACTTTTCCTTCAGCTAAAACATGTAACAAAGCTCAGTGTCTACATGCACGTTTTAGTATCTGAAGCAGTACAAAGACATATGGGAAAAAGTCTCTAAGCTGGATTCACATCCCTGGGTGCTGTCTGTCCATTACTTAAGGGTGAATTTGACCTTCTGTATTTATGCTATTAAGATTCCAAATTGGAGGATGCAGAGTGGATAAGAAAAAAAGAAAACAAATCCAATAATACGCACTGTAGTTTTTTTTTTCTAAAATAGAACACCGTTTTTATTTTTTCTCTGTCTTATAGAATATGTAGATATTTTCACTGGATTGAGAAGCATTTTTTAATTCTTTAGAGTTGATGTGATGCCCAGCCTAGCCTAAGGATCTATATGTCCTATATTGACAGACCAGCAGTTTATTCCTAAATTTGCAATACTGCTATTTCTTCCTGAAAACAACTAACCTAATTTTGTGTGTGGAATGTCCCCCCAGTTGACCTCTTTATATAAGGATGATTCAGCTTTGTATAAGGCTAGCTGATGATAAATTCATTATTGCGAAACATTGGTTAGAAGGTTTTTAGAGTTCTCTATGGCCTGTGGTCAATGTCATCAAAAGGTACTTTTCACCTGTGAAATGACATGACCATCTAGTCAAGATTTTCCTTCAGATTAATGGGAGTAGTATCCACTGAGCTAAGAGTGATTTTTCCCCTCAATCTGCTGCATTCTTTCTTTTCTGTAAGGAACACCAAGACTTTAGAGACTTATTCATACACATATCTTCTAGCACTTGAGGGTTATTGGCTGCAAAACACTGTATTTAAAAGTAATATAAAAGGTAGAAAGTGCAATCATTGCCTGTCTTTTGACTGTAAATATACATAAAGTGATCAAACGACTTCTGCTCTATTTTGCCACAAATAGTAATGGTCCCTCCTTGGATACAATGGATAGAAGGGATCTTGACCTTTCTAAAAATGCTATCTGTATAACATTTTGCAATGACTGCTGCATAAAATGACATTGCGTCTGGTTCATCAGAAGTTACATATTTAAATAATATGAAGAATACATCTAGACATATAGCTGGGAAATTAGACAATGATGACATTTTAAACAGAAATTAAAACGTCAGGAAGATAGAGAAAATGAATCGTATAGTGACTTGAAGCATTTGTAAAGAGAATGGAGACTAAAAGATGTTTATATAGCAAATGGGAATAACGCTTTTAAAAGAAATGGGTTTGGGAAAAGATGAATGAAGACAGATTGTGAAAGGAGAGAGAAGTTTATAATAGCTAAGAGAAACAGGATTTGACATCTCTGAAGAAGAATGTCTAGTAAATAACAGTAGCAGTTAACACAATGAACAAATGCAGTGGAAGTAAGCATGGAACAGGGCAGTGACAGAGGTGGTTCCCCTGAAATATTGAGCGGAAAAAAGAGTTTTCTTGAAGCATGTCAGGTCAGAAAATATTCCCTGAAGACAATGGCATGTTTAATTAAGCAGCGAAGGATAAGCGAAGGAAATAGTACCTTTCATCTGATAGAAGTTCTTGCATGCTACAAAGCAAGTTATAAATAAGTGAACCCATATCAACAAACATTTTTTCATACACACACAAAACAAGTCACCATTCTTTAAAATAGTGAAGAAAAGATGAGTTTAACGTATTTGTTGTGTTGTCTCCGTGTTTCCCCCGCTCCCCCCCAATATTATACTCATTTTACTGACAAGGCAAAAAGAAGCAGTTTTGGACATTTGTATATTTTATTTGGCATTCAGTTTTAATATTGTATATTCCACAACTCAGATAGTAATCCAAACCTAGTAGAATCAGACTCTCAAGCTGCATTATAATAACACATTTGACCAATATTCTTATCTTACCTTTCTTTTACATTTGGCTAAGGAAACAGGAAAAGAGGTCTTCCATGAATGTCTACCTTTACTCAGCTAAAAATATTTCAGGTTTCATAGTGAAATGCTGTAGACAAAGTCCAGGAAAAAAACATACTGAATTACACATTACACACAGTGGAGGAATTATCTCTGATTTTGCAGAACACAGTGACTTAAGGGATGTTTTTATACTCTGAGGGATCCAAAGGCTCTCCAGAACTGTGTTAGGCTGTATAGAAACCTAGGCTAACATGGAATTATAAGATGCTGTAATGAGCATAAAAATAATAAAGACAAACTATTGAATTTGAATGTGTCCCATGTAGATGTTTTACTAAAAATTAGTAATAAAGGTGTTCTATAACAGTATTTCCCTTATCATAGAAGAACATATTATTATTATCTGTTGTGTGTATGCACATCATGGAGACGTGGTGGGATA
>VXAA01005991.1:0-11069 GCA_013399115.1 Anseranas semipalmata
TTGGAGTGACACTGAGGCAGGCCGCCAGTATGCTTTGTGGTGGAAGTTCTCATTGGTCCATTCTGATTTACACCATGTGAAATCACTGAGGCGTCTCCTTGTGTCTAGACATAACTGTTTGGGTGAAAGGAATATTTTCTGCCTTAAGAACAGATCACTGAAAATGCTATGTCCTTATCTTATTTTTTTGTCTAGGTGCGTAATTTAGCTATACCTAAGGTCTTGGAGAAGGCAGCGGTTGGTAGGTCTTTGACCACATTCCTGTGACCTTAAAAATGAGGATCTGAGTCTCTCCTGAGCTGCCAGCTCCTTATGGAGATTCTGTTACAGCATAGTGCCGATATGAATCTGTCCAAAAAGGAGGAAGCTTTACTGGAGCAAAATCTGCACCTTCTAAACAAAAGGAGGTACTCCACTTGCAAAGCTTTTCCCCACCCGTTCCCCATTTTCTTCCTGAGTCTGGCTGCTAACTCTGCTCCGAGCGTATCAAGAATGAGAATGTTCATGTTGAGGTATTACTGTGGCATGTAGAATTTGGCATGAAATTTTCTTTTGGAGAACGAGGAATAAAAGAAAATTGGCAACTTTTAACAGATTAGGTGTCAGCTTTACCTAGATACAAATTCTTGGGGAGAAAATAAGTGCTGTCAAAATCCTCAAAGACCGATTTTCAGGCAGCTCTGATGACCTCTGTGAAACAGGTTTTTTCCACAGCTGTACTAACTACACAGTCATTACAGTACTGAGATCATGGTTTTGTTGGTAAAGGAAGTGGCTGTGGCTCAGGTGTATTGACAGTAAATAAGTAGATTTGAAAGTATCTAAGGGTTTATATTTTTTTAATACTTTCAGCAACTTTTTTAGAAAAAAAAGCACCTACATAAAGTGATTCTTGGTCTAAAACATTAATTTCTTTATTTCAAAAGTATGCCAAGACTTGGGCACTGCACAAATATTTAGGATTCCTTTCAGCTGGATCTATGTTGCATGCCCTGACTGTACAAGTCCCTGGTACTGCTTATAGCTAAGTATCCCCGTTTCCAATTTGTCCATCCACTGTGCACTGGGACTGTGGGATGAGGGACTGGCTGCAAAACAGTGCCAGCCCCAGCACGTCCTGGGACCGAGGCCACTTTGACCCTCCTTGCTAGTCTGGCTAACAACTGGTGAGAGCATCAGTGGTTGCCTGAAATGAAGAGATCGTCCTGCCGGGCAGAAGCAGGGGCCATAAAAGTGTGTGTTCTCCCATGGTGGAAGGGTTTGAAACCACAGCCCAGAAGAACAGTTGCAACCACAAGGCAGCCAGGAGGCCGCTAACCGCATCAGGGGGTTGGCAGCATGTCCTGCATCCAGCAGCACTTAGGGGGGTTATTTCTCAGCCTGTTAACTCTGTGTCTTGATCATTTTGCACCTGCATGATGCTCCTACATAAACGTGGCTATGAAAAGCAACTGAGTCATAAACCCAGAGCGGGGTTTTATGAGTATGTGATTGATTGATAGGATTCATGCAAATATTATTGCAAAATGTTACCTCAATATTACTGCAGCAGTTCCTTTCATGACAGCCCCTTCTTCCTGCTAACTGTCTTCTCAGTGCATTCCCTCCTCTTCATTCCTCTGCTTTCTTGGAATGAGAACCATATCTTTCCTGTATCTTACTTTCTTCCTTTCAACCCCTTTTGCATGCTTAAATTGTGGTCTCCCCTCTGAGTGGTTCTTTCCGCTGAGCCTCGCCTTTGCTTAAGAAGCCTGTCTCTGCGAAAGTATTTATTACCCTGAATTGTGTATAGTATCCAGCGTTTGCTGAGAATGAAAGCTACGGATGCTAATTTGGAAAATAGAAAAAGGAGCTGCCAAGTGGTTTTGTGCTTTATCCCATAGTCTTACTGTTTTAGGAAATGGTGTTGGCCACTGGCTAGAATGCTTCACTGGATTAATTGACTGGGGCTTGCTTACCTAATTAGAAATATCTGACCGGGCTTATGTTTCCTGATAGTAGGAGAAAAACAAGGATCATCCTGGAAGATCTCTGAAGAAAGAATATTTCAAAAAGAGGTCTGTATTATTCCGAATAGAGCTTAGATACATGCAATACTTCTAGAAATTGCAGTCTCCTATAAAAATTCTGTTGTTTTGGTTGAAACTAGTAGTCATGCAGTTTTCAAGATAAATGCTCTCCATACGCAAGCTGAGCAAACTCATATGTCACTGTTTCATGCTTAGTTTCAGGTCAGAGCTCTTTATTTTTAAAGAGAAAAATTTTATTAAAGTGAGTTTCAGTTCATTTGCATGGTGCTTTAAAATGGTAACAATTAAAAAGGTGTAATGAAAAGAGCTAAAATGCTAAGCTATGCTGCATGTAAACAGGTTCCATGAGACAGAGCATTTGAAATACATCAGATTTTCTGTAGTTACCCTGTAAGGGGAATAAGTACTCTTCACTCAAATAAGGTGTTTTATCTTTGCAGTCACAGTTTTAAAATCCAAACTTCCATCATGATATATCATCTTCAGAGAAAAAATGTTCTTGCATAATCTGTTTATCAAAGAGCCATATTCTCTTACATTTCTTACCCCAATCAACCTGTAGAGATTTGTTTCTTTGCTTACTGGGATCCTCTCCTCAACTCCTCAACTCTTCTAGTGATTCTGTCCTTTAAAAGTAGGGTATTCCATTTAACATATCCTATTCATTTCCCCAGGGTAGTTTTTAATGTTGAGTACACTGGCAAAATTCCACAAGTATTTTTCACCTCAGGCATTAGAGTACGTAAGCAACTAATAAAAGTACAGGTGGAAAACAAAAAAGTAAAGATGACTTACCACGTATCTTATGGTGCAAGTGATGGCTTGGATCATTACATCGAGAGTAACGCTAAACCAATTTGTCACTCACTAGAAGAAGGTTGAAAACACCTCTTCCTGCATGAAGAAGGATGTATCAGATTGAAAACTTCTAGCAAGCAGATCTGTTTTCATTTAAAAAAAAATCAAGGAGCAGTTCTCTTTTTTCTAAAAATGGGTCATCAGATGTTACTTTTCTAACTCTGTGAGATGTGCAAAGAGATGTTGAAATTTGTGGAGGATCCTCTTAGGAGCTGAACTCAAGGTTTCACAATCTACAGCTGTAGTTATAGAAGAAGGTTTTTATATTGTTGTTTTCTCTTTCTTATTTAACTAACCCCTTTGAGTCAAGAACAGTTTGCATGAGGTTCATCCCTTTACATTTCTCAATCATTGTACTTCTTTTATGACATTTGTCCCTTCACAAAAGTGGAGAAGTTAGCTTACACCTTTCTTCGTTTATATCCACAGTTACCTGTGCTTTGTGTTGGTTTGCTCTGAGTTGCAGTTCTTATATGTTAGCAGATTTGATTGATTCTGTTTTTCTCAAAACTAGTCTTTGGACTTCTGTTTTTTCATCCCTTTCCTGAGACTGTGACTTTGTATAGTGAGTCTGACCTTTTAAAACAACACTTACTTAATGGAATTAAGCTTCAGAAAAGCCTAATAAATTCTGATTTCCTTTAACCTTTGTCCTTGTGGTTGATTCCTGTGACTTTTAGACAGAGTTGAACTAAATCTGCACTGTGAGCAGCTTTTTAGATCCTTCTTAGACATCAAAGAAACCACGCAGGAGGGAGGAAGAGGACAGAGAAAGCAAGCAAGAGATGGTGCGTTATTGGATGTCTGAGAACCCCTGAGAGAGACACCCTGACTAGATACCTGATAAATTGCAATCCCCTGCCTCCCTTTGACATCCTTGACCCTCTCTTTGGAGGGTTCTGGAGCATCTTATCCTATCAACCTCATGAAGACAATAAAGGGATCTTTTTCCTGCACTCAGTCCTTCGTATCCTCAAAAGATGTTAAAAAGATTTTTAAAAAGATTTTGAAGATTTTAAAAGATTTTAAAAATTAAATGGAAATGTCTTGATTTGGATGTGTTGGGGTTTAACCCAGCAGGCAGCTAAGCACCACACGGCCATTCGCTCACTCCCCCACTTCTCACAGTGGGAGAGAATCGAAAAAAAAATGGTAAAAAACTCATGGGTTGAGATAAAGACAATTTAATAGGACAGAAGACAAAGGGAAAATAATAATAATAAAAGAATACACAAAGCAAGTGAAGCACAACGCAATTGCTCACCACCCACTGACTGATGCCCAGCCTGNGACCCCAAGTAGCAGCAGCCCCCCCCGCTTCCCCCCAGCCAATCCTCCTGGCTGTTATTGCTGAGCACGACGCCACATGGTTTGGGACATCCCTCTGGCCAGCCTGGGTCAGCTGTCCTGGCTGTGTCCCCTCCAGCTCCTGGTGCACCCCCAGCCGCCTCGCTGGCAGGGCAGCACGAGAAGCTGAAACGTCCTTGGCTCTGTGTAAGCACTGCTCTGCATCAGCTAAAACATCAGGGTGTCATCAACACTATTTTCATCCTAAATCCAGAACACAGCACCATACCAGCTACTGGGAAGAAAATTAACTTTATCCCAGTTGAAACCACAGGACAGGATGCTGCCAGTCCTTCATGGAAGTCAAGGGAATCACAGCTTCTGAGTTACATCTCAGACTTGGGGGCAGGGGAGAGTAAAAAGGGAAAAGCTCAACCTGTGTTCCTTGTCAACCCCTCTTTGCTCGAGGGACCGATCAAGGTCTTTATTCCACAGAATCAATAGTTTTTTCTCTTCCTTTCTTCATCAGCTTTTCCAATGAGCTCTCGAAGGGCTGGTGTCTCAGCATCAAAATTAATGGCTGCTGTAGCGTATTCTAAGATTATATTCACATATATTGCCTTACTTGATGGACTATATTAGACCCCCTATACAGTCAGTGCAAAGAGCTGCTTCTAAAAATGTTTCCACTATACCTATATCAGGCTCCTAATTGCTGTCAAACTTGGCTGACTCAAATCATACCTGAAGATGCCTACATCTCTTCACTGATGAAAAAGTAATAGGGAAAATGAAAGAAAATGTATCAATTTCCTCACTGAAATATGGGAGCTTGCCAGACTGAGCTCGACTTTCAGACTGTAGTCCATAATACTGTCCCTGATAGTGGTGACAAGAAGATGCAGGAAACAGTGCCTCAGGCAACAAAGGAATATCTTAACCACATGCAAAATTTCTTCCTAAGCATCAGACACTAGAGGTGGATTTATATTTCTTAGCCTGAACTTCTATTCATGGCAACTCTTTTCTTTTTGATTTCTTACTGTCTTATTAAATGTAATAGTAATGGAACAGGGAAATGGGCAGTTCAGTGTTTTTCTCATAACCAGATGGGGGCATGATTTATGTGCCCTAATACGGTGTTAGTTATCCAGCTCAAGGGAGATCTCGGATCAAAACATTTTAAACACAGGCGTACTGCTCAGTGTGTGAACAGACAGCCACCTGTACAGCGTGAGTGCTTGGTCACCACCAGACTGTGGCAGAGATTTACAGCCACAGCATCACCTCACAAAGGAGCACACACCACAGGGACAAGATAAGACTGGGATAAAGCCTCCTTAGTTCTCCACCAGTAAACCTGTACCTGCACAGCTACTGCACTTGATCATTTGAGGTGGTGAGCATGGAATGAGTGGAGGCCTGCCTTCTGGGACAGGCCATGCCCTGGAAGGAATTTCACTTTGCAATTTTTATCTTCTAATGAGTTGTCTCTTGTTATATGAACAATTTTGCTTGTCCCGTGATACTAAATTTTTTCTACAACCTCTGGCTATACTGACTGTATTTTTGTCACAACAGGTTAGCACTAGCTCATGCTTTGCTCCCTACATAGTCTTTTCCAATGTATCTTTAGTTCTTTACTGAAATTTGACAAAAACGGACACATTTATCATGATTTCTTACAATTCTCATAAAAAGTATTGTATCAAATTAATTTTTCGATGCATAATTTGTAAGCAGTCTACATATTAAAATTAACAGGCATTTTTAGAATTTATTTCTGAAGTCTGCCTCATTGTTCGCCCTGCTTAGTTCTCGCCACTGAGCACTGTCTGTTACATGTTACTTAACCTCACCTTTCATGATCTCACACTATATGAGGAGGGGAGACAGTCTCAAACCTGTTGTTGGACTTCTCCATTTTTCATCAAACTTTTGATTCTGAAATGCACTCTGGTAAGAATGGTCTTAAACATTTGAACTAACATCAACAATATAAACTAAGATCTGTGGTAGGGTGGTCTTTAGAAATAGTCCTTTGTTCCCACAGATTCATTGGTTTTATTAATCTGTTTGATTTTTTTGCTTACAGGTTTTCATTCTCATACCTCAGTCTTATTTGATCAGCAATTGCAGCTGGGCATTTCATTTACTGATGAGCAGCAGCGAGTGTTGCATGCCAACAGAGGGCCTCTGCCACTCACAGATGTAGCAGCTGACTGAGAGGAATGGTTTTGGTCTGCTCACCAGCTGGGTCTTAAAGCTGGATGAGAGGTCGCCCCCAGAGGTTGAATAGCTATGACACTTGGCCGCCCAAAAACAAAGACACACCCTGGCAGCGGGTGCCTGGGCTGTGACTTTATTATCAGCGCCTACAGGATATGTTCAGTTAGCTCTACACCTGCTACAGATAAGCAGAGCTGCTGGGAAGTCAGATTTGATCAGATCTTCCATGTGGCTGCAGGCGAGTCCGGGCCCCTTGTGCTGTTTGCCTGCTTCTGGGGCCATATCTTGGTGTAGTGTTGATCCTCGATGCTGTTAGGACAAGACTTTTTTGTGCCTCCCTCTCCTCTGCCCTGCTTTCCTCAGTGGCTGTTGGTAGGCCCCTGCAGGACCTGACTTCCCATCCAGTCCGAAGCTCCATCACACCAGCCTGGGACTGGCCATCTTCCTGCTGCAAGGCCTCCTCCTCCGTGCTGCCTTCAAACTGCCTCCATCTAGTGCTCATCAGCACTGAGGTATGGCCAATTCAAGTAGCACATCCATTGTTACAAGTCAGATTTTCTCAGTTTTTCAGTTTTATTCTCAATTCCTTGCCCAGCAACTCTTTGAAAAAGTGCACTGCAGCTTCCTACAGCAGATTTTAAGAATATTTACCTACAAGTGAACCTCATTGAACCTCATAATTTTACCACAAAATTGAAGCTATTGTTCAGAAATAAAAGGAATGGTAAGTGGTTTGGTACAGCTTGGGACATTGCCTATGATGGTTTTACTTTCAGAGATGAGTAGGAATTATGCTTAGTGATGTGACACTCATTTCCTTCATAACAACATTCCTGGAATGGTAGTGGGTTTCATTCCTCTCCTGTGGGGCTCAAGCTGAGGTACTCTGCAAGTGTGCAGCCATGTACCTTGTCAATTCAAGCTGTGTTCATCAATCTCTTCTGTCCAGTGACTGATTGTATGATTCATCTTCACAGCCACCAGGCTGTCACACTGAGGTATCCAGTAACTCTGTAGTATGGCATTTGCAGAAGGAGAAGCCACCATTTATGTGAAGCCTGCAACAGTACTGTGTCTGCTAGGACACATACTAGATGCACACATACCAGTGTGACATACAAATGTCATCAGGCAGAATTATGGGTACAGAAATTTGAAAATGTAAATAACAGTTTTCATTCAATTTATTACAATCTTGCACCACATGAAGAAGACAGAAAAAAAGGTCTAGGGCAGAATGGCAGATGCCTTTCTTAGGGATACATGATACTGTAGTGCATAACACTCTTATCAAAGGCTATAGCTCCAGGAAATGCAGATCATCCTTTCCATCTGGAGAAAAGGTCTAATGAAGGCATGTACACAGACCTGACGCATTTCCTTTTCCATACATTCCTCCAATCACAACTCATTTTGTTTCTGGTATTGACAAAATCTGCTTCCAAATTAGGGTACCATCAGCATACACTATCTCAGCAGTAATCTGTAAAATATCAGTAAATTAAATGTCTTTTTTTTATGGAGAGGCTGAATAAAGACATCCAGCTGAAACTACTTAGTTGTTGGGTTGTTTTTTTTATCATCCTTTTCTTTCAGGCTCTCAAGTTCTTGTGACTTCTATTTTGCTTCCACTGTTGAATCACAGCATCTAAATGAGATAAAGTATATCTGATCTTACCTAAAATTATCATTGGGGATCCCCAAAATAAAAACTTAACAATGTAAAACCATGAAAAGCAGGAAGAAGGAAGCCAGCAAAATTCTTAAGAGCAAAGGCCTTTACACTTGTGAGGTGTAATCTTTTGAGGAAGAAGGGGGCGAATGTTATGTACCAAATTCTAAGACTTCTGCCATGGAGACTAGTAAAAAAAACATTTTACTCATTTCACAGATTAGAGGAAACTGGGTTGCAAAAAACAAACTCTGGGAGACACAAGCATTTTTAATATGGATTAACACTGCTTCTTCACAACGTTGGTTATTGGCAGTGAGATCAAGGTGGTGTTTTTTTCCACTATTATTCTTCTGATTTCAGTTTGTTTCTCTCTTATAAGTCTTGCAAGTACATAATTATTCATTGCAGCACATACTAATTTCATTGCCATGGTATTATTTTTGTTTGGGCTTTCCCCGAGCAGCTGTTACTGAACTAGCTGTGCTTCCTGATGTAGCGTGGAGGAAGAGAGCACTGCTTCCTTCTACTGTTTTTTTTCCAGGCTACTGATGTGTTCTGCCCCATTTTTTATATAAAGAATTCAATGCAATGCAATGAATTTTACTTTTCAGTCACAGCTATACATTTCAAAAAATTTCAGCTGAGAACCCCATTTTTACACAGTCTTTTAATTCTCACACTTTGCTGTTTCTAGTTGCATTTACAGTACATAAATTCTAGGTCAAGAGGTGCTGTTTGTGGCTACCTAAACTGCAAGTCAGGAATTCTCCTCAGTATGCATGTCCTGGACCTTTGGTCAGCCAGGCTGGGAAAATCACACACCACATTTCTTTTCAGTGAAACCTAGGTCACAGAAAGGATGGAGAGAATCTGTACAATGACAAGGTATAAGCCAGGAACCAGAAAGCATTTCTGAATGCCAAAGATTAGCTGTAGGCTGTAATTATCCATACCTTGTGATAGTGTTCCAGTAAGTAACGTCCAGACGGCTTCTTCGCTCCCATCCACTTGGTTTCTACTCTGTTCAAAAAATGTGGTATCAGGATGGGTTGTGTTGCTATTGTCGTATGCTTATTGTCCTACTGGCACAGCCTTGTAGACAGTTCTGCAAAGCTGCCTGTTGCTTGAAGGTTTGTGCAGTTTTGCATATCAGCCTGCATATCCAATAATGCCACCCTCCTCCGGTTCAGTGTTGTGGCCCCACCTTCCAGGATCAGTCATTTCAGACTTAAAACACTCAAACCGAGATTGCTCTCACTGTCGCTGGAATTACCAAACTGCTTGGCTATTATGCCAACTCATACTTTCCTTTTCCCTACCATTCCATTTTCTGAATGGAATACAGCTCCTAATAGGCAAGTGTCACCAGAATATGGGTACAAAGCAATGCCCTCACCTCTTCTTTCTAGACAAACATCCTTATTTGTTTTGGTCTAGCTGATTGCTGTTTGTATTCTAAATGCACCAGAATTTACTGGCTTGTTTTTGTTTCCTCTGCTGTCTTAATTTTTTTTTTCATTACTGTATGAAGATGCAGTCCTTCTCAGGCCACAGTAACCACAGTAGCCGCTAGAAGAAGGCCAGTAGGTATCAGCAGTTGAAAACAGCTGTAAAATTAAACTTCAAAATGCAGCAGTATCAGTCTGTTGTGCTGTTTAACCTGATCGGCATCATGTCATTCTCCTGGCACTTCATTTCTTTGGTTTTTGTTAACTTGAACAAGATAATATGTAAATTTATCCTTATGTTCTTTGTATTTAGACCTGTTATAATTTTCACTGGAAAGAGTGATATTTATTTTGGAGCTTCTTAACTGAAAGTCTCTGTTATTTGCCCAAACCTTTTAACATTCTGAATACTTTGAAGTATTTATCTGTTTGTACTCTGATCCTCCTATTAAGCTGGTTATTACTTTATTAGCCTCTGTTAAGACTGATGAAGTCATTCTCACAATTTTTGCCACTACTTTTCCGTATTTGTCCATTTTCATCTACTTCTCTTCCTTTATACTCCATTTACCTTTATTTTATGTAAGATGTACACGTAAGATCACAGTTGGGTTAACAAATAAGGAAGTCATAAGACAGGAACACCCCCATGCCCTGATTACCAGAAGTTTCACTGTTTCTACATTTGTCCATTATATACATACCACAGACCAACCAATGCCAGTGATAGTAAATCTGGCGGTTGGTTCTGAGTACTGCTTAGCACTCACTGATACCATATATGCACTTTTTCTACGTTTCCTCTTGCACTTTAGGAAGTCTGCCAGTGGCCTGACAGTCAGCGCAGTTACCTTTTGCTGCATGGGGCATTCCTCCCCACGTGCTTCTGAATGCATGGCAGCAGCATCTCCTAACAGAAAAGTCGGATGCCGTCCTGTCCTGTACATAAACTAACCTGTTTGATGGGTTTGGGGGCTGGTATTTGTCAAAGGCACATGGACATTCTTTTCATAAGCGTGCTGTATGGAGTATAATGCTCTATCTCATAAAAAGTTCAGTGCCAAACATTTTGAACTTCTAACAATTTCCATATAGCTGTTCTATATTTCACAGAATCACAGAATCACAGAATTGTAGGGGTTGGAAGGGACCTCCAGAAATCATCGGGTCCTACCCCCCCACCACAGCAGGTTCCCTAGAGCAGGTTGCACAGGTAGGCGTCCAGATGGGTCTTGAATATCTCCAGAGAAGGAGACTCCACAACCTCCCTGGGCAGCCTGTTCCAGTGCTCCGTCACCCTCACCATGAAGAAGTTCCTTCGCATGTTGGTGCGGAACTTCCCGTGCTCCATTTTGTGGCCATTGCCCCTTGTCCTGTCCCCACAGACCATTGAAAAGAGGTTGGCCATATCCCTGTGTCCCCCACACTGCAGGTATTTATAAACATTCGTAAGATCCCTTCTCAGTCTTCTTTTCTCAAGGCTGAACAGACCCAGGTCTCTCAGCCTTTCCTCATAGGAGAGATGCTCCAGGCCCCGTATCA
>VXAA01005995.1:0-21138 GCA_013399115.1 Anseranas semipalmata
TCAACTTGGGCACACCTCCCACATGCACATCTTACAGTTTCCCATCACTTTTATACAATGAAATGATTTCAAGTGTTAATGGGAGTTTTTAACTTGTAAGGAGGAGGGGTTTAACAGAACAGTTGCACTTCAAAATAAGCTGGATGTCAGTGCAAGAGTACTGATTTTCTATTTTCACTGAGAAAGACCACTATGCGGGAAGAGAGCTTCTTGAACAAAAAGCAACATTTTTTAAATTCACCAAGTATAAGGAATGCAGTAGTCTCATTTATGATATGATAACAGAACATAGACAACTGAAATAAGATAATAAAAAGAAAAAAAAACTGTTAGACAACAAAAAATCCAGATTTCTTGGTAACAAGACTTCTTACCTTAACTGTTTTTAACTCTGTAGGTACTTTGAAGTGTTTGCAATAATCCAATGCCTTTATTTTTATTTAATGCCTCTAGTATGAAATGAAAGCTGCATGAAATGGATCACTTTTGAAAAAGTGGGAATTCAGTGTGTAATACTTTTAATGCCACAGCTAAGTAACTGAGTTACACAACCATCCTCATAATGAATTACTTCCAGTTTAAAACAATCTATCTGAACTTTACATGGAAGACATAATGTGTGACGGGATGTCACAGGATGATAATTAGAAACAGCAAAAGCAGAAGGAAGTTTCATTTCTCTGCAACTCGGACAAGCAAAAAGGAAAAAGGGCCCTTCAACTGAACGATATTAGTTTGCATCTACTATATTTAAAGATTTAATATGGAAGCTGTACATAAGAAAATTACCAGATATCAGAAAAAAAATGACACTATTAATTTAAATGAATGCCCTTTAGTCAAACTATCATTTTTTGTATCCTTCTGGCTAGTTCTACAATGAAATACAGAGTGGAGAAATGCATAAATAAACAATTAATTTATTTCAAAGTTCATTCTCTGTGTTTGTATTGATATGAAAATAAACTTTCATAGCCAAATCACTATGTCGGTAAAAATGAACAACATAATAAGAGACTCACACACACACACCACCATGTTTAAAACACAGTTAAACAGAATCTTGTCACTCTGCTTGTCCCCTTTCTTTTTTCAAAAGTAGCTTGTGCATTCTAAAATTTGGTTAGAACAAGTGTGCCTTGTGAAGGTCAAACTGTAAAGTGTTTTTTGTTGGGAATCTGAGGCAGATAAAGGCTACACTGTGATTTATGTTTGTAAACTGTATAAGATGTCAACTATAAAAAGTAACCTTGGTCAGCTCCACAAACAAAACTGACTCAGAGATGCCCTTAGTGACTGAAACCACAACTTGTCCTCTGTAACTTACAAAAGGTTTTGCTATATCTGTTCTACCTCATACGTCCTAGAAAAGAAACACACTGTAAATGTACTTTCTTACATCATGCCCTTTCGGGTATGTCTGCACAGTACAAAGGACAGCAGAAAGGAGACACTTCTGTTAGCACCTATTAAGCTCCTATGCAGGAAAATATTGTGCTGCACAGAGAACTAATCCTAAAAGCAGGATTCTGTGAAATGTTAATTACATTAAAAATGCTGTATTTTGTCTACATTTTAGATAAACTCCAGCAGTAAAAATCTCATGTTTTCACCAAGTACAATATTATGACAATGGATCTTTATACAATAACACAAAAGTTGATTGTTTCATCTGTTATTTTATCCTATTCGCATCATCTCCTGTCCTATTTAGGAAAAAATAAAAATAAGGAAATTTATATATATACATAAATATTTTATGTATATAAACAGAATAAGCTTTGTGTGAACAGAAATGCCATAAAGTTATCGCACTGATTATCTATACTTCTAATAAACTAGGCACTGCCATACTTTAAAAAATAACATGAGAATACACATAAGGAAGAATTACAGTATTCTAAGGGAATAAGTTTCATTTAATGCTACAGAAGATCTTTATCTTTAGTTGCATAAATTTGAGGTATTTTATTATAACAACTTTTTACATTTGTGAGTTACATGACAATGTTCTTATTTTCCAGAAAACAAACATACAAGCAAACAAAAAACACATGTAACTTATCTATTTGGTTTATCATAAAGGCATAAATATTCCAGTACTGGACAACAAGGTGTTAGAAATATAGCAAGGTGTTAGCTGTGAAATGCAGCTCTCTCCACTGGGTTTAATGCAGAATCACGTGCTGTTCTCAGAGGGGTAAACTCAAAGCTTTTTTGTAAACCATATCTTAAAAAATACATAGTTTTACATTTTCTGGAGAAAGAAAAGGGAATAGTTCTTCACATTAACTGTAGCTACATATCATAGTTAATACTCTACTAGTTTACACAGACTTTTTTTAACCCTTACTCTATTAGTTATATAAAATTCATAAGAGATAAAGAGCTCTCAGAGTAGCAATCACTGTATAGGTACTTAGAAAACAAGTCTGTATAAAATACATCCATTGTTGGCACTAATCAGTAGATTTATACATTGGTTGTGTTAATCAGCAAGTCTGTGTGGATAAATACCAGATTGTTACATGTATTTCATTGCTACAGGAATAGCATTGCTTCACAAATTCCACAGTGTAATATAGCACTAATTATTTTATGAGGACAATTTTGTTTTCTTCTTTGGGTAATCATTATTGGGTGACACTTTGTAATGCTCACGTAAATTAATTATTCCACATTCGGTATCTCAGAAACTGAATAGCAACTTCTATTTGTAGGAGACTGTCCTTGATCCTGTCAGAGAAGGTAACTTCACTAATGAGATAAACAAGATTCTAACATTTTTAGCCAATGCATAAAGAGTCCAGAGGTTTTGGTCTATAACAATATACTGGAAAATTATACCGTGTTATACTACAGTAAGGCAGGACAGACTCAGTAAAGATAGAATAGTACTTGCTCCTGACCAAGATTAATGTTCAACATGATAGAAAATAGAGTTGAACTGAATTCTATTCAATTCATTTGAATTCTATGAAGGAAAACTAGAGACAACTGGGAGATGCAATCAGATAGGCAAATACCTAGGAATTTTCATTAAATTTAAGCTACAATTACAGGCAATTGGAGACAGTGGTTATCACCATTGCAACATCTTGAACAGCTGTAAAGTTCTGAGAATCAGCTGTTACTGTGGCATATCAAAGAACCTATCCCAAATTGCAAGAAAGGTTTCCTAAGAATCATGTAGCTCAGGAGAAATTAAAGTTCTCCCCAGTATGAAGGCAAAACTGTAGGAGTAAGTTAGCTGAGAATTCATGAACAAAAGAGTGTTTTTGTCAGCTCTGTATATGAGATGCATGTTGTTAAGAGTATTTTTTGGCATCAGCCTATTAACAATCAAGTAAGCAGAATGTGAAGGGCACTTCTACTACTTAACCTGTAGAAAAGCTAAGACAATAAAAATAGCATAGCTATATACCAGCATGCATGTAACCAGAAACAAAATGATAAGTAGGGCAGGCAGGGGACAGTGGAAGCTATATCAATCACAACAACCTATATCTCTTAAGTTAAAGAAGCCATAAAACTTAAATGCCCTAGCTGAGGCTCATGCTGATGAGAGATCAGAAGCAGTAGGTTAACAAAGGTAGGTTACAAAAAACAGTTCAAGGGTGGTCTGGTGTCCTGGAGGTGATTTTTTGTTAGAGCTGTTTAGACTGGATGCTGCCTTTATTCCCAGGGGTGATCCCCTGCAGTTGATTAACAGGAATGTCCTTGGAGTGGGTCATATATTTTGCCTTCTAAGGGAGAGTTCTGCAGATTCAGTCAGAAGAAATTGATGGCATGATAGTTCTGTGATGTGTGAAAATGACAAAGAGCATACGATAGTAAAACTAATAAAAATAAAATATGTTTGGTAAAGTGTATGATGATTTCAGAAAGAGCATGAACCCACCAATAATTACACTAGTCGTTCTTCAAGGCTCATTCTTCGAAATTTAACTTTTTTAATACTAGGCAATTCGCTCTTTGCAAGCTATGCACTCCAGTCTCCTTTATGCTTCTGAATCTTGATAATAATAATAAAAAAATATACTAAATATATTATAAAAATATATTGGAATTTATATTGGAATTTATACAGTTTTGTTTCAAATATTTTTTTGCTGTAAAGATGGTAAATAATCTCATTTTCTTTTTTGCACTCACTTGATAAATCATATTTTTAAAGATTCTACAGAAAGTGAGGCCTTTAATACAACTTTGTTGCTGTTGGTCCAAACATGCAAAAAGAAAAGATCAGCCAACCAAACAAATATCATCAACATGCATTCTTTTTAATTTGCAAAATTATACGGAATATTTGATTTTTTTCCCCCTTCCTGAGCACCATCTGCAATATTTCAACCATGAAAAATGCTGTTTAGTGCCATAGGGGGACTTACATTATTTGCGTTGAGTTTCCCTGAGAGTAGTGCAAATGGTTTGTTATGACACATTTGATCAAGTTAACTCTTGCTATCTCCTAGGACTAGAGTCACAGTGAAAAATCCCTAATGTCAAGGGGAAAAGAAGGAAAGAAAGAAGGAAAGAAAGAAGGAAAGAAAGAAGGAAAGAAAGAAAGAAGGAAAGAAAGAAGGAAAGAAAGGAAAGAAGGAAAGAAGGAAAGAAAGGAGGAAAGAAGGAAAGAAAGGAGGAAAGAAGGAAAGAAGGAAAGAAAGAAGGAAAGAGAAAGAAGGAAAGAAGGAAAGAAGGAAAGAGAAAGAAAGAAAAAAGGAAGGAAAGAAGGAAGGATAATATTTGTATCCAAATAATATTTCTATCCAAAAACTCAAAAATAACAACAACAACAACAACAAACAACTAAATCTGTCCTCAGTCACGGTTTGTCTACCTTGGAGTTACCTCTCAAAAAGCAAGGATATGAAGTTATCTGGCATGAGTTACTCTGCATTAGCTTCCCACGTAAATGTGTCCTTACAGCAGAGTTAGTCAGAACAGCTATAGTAAAATGAACGTCTACCTGAATTCTCTGCGATCAACATACTTAACTGTCTTTCAAAATGAGCTTTTGTGAATTATCTTGCAATTGCTAAAGGACAACCACAATCATTTGGATTATACCTGAGATTTAGCTGACAGACAGTGATATGAACATTGCTTTCCATGAACTTCTTCCCATCTCTTGAGAGATGTCATCTCTCTAGAAAATATTCCTATCTGCTTAAACAAGATTATTACCTGAGGTTGTGACAACACTGCTGGACTATTATGGCGGGCCATGAGGTTAGGTCTTAAACAGATAGTATCCTGTATCACAATATTGTGGAAATATAGATAATATAATCTTTGGACTGGAAGGAATTAAACTCTTCTAGGCTAAGTAGAGAACAAGGATAATAATTAATTATAAAAAAAATCTCCTTTGGCAAAACTGAGTAATTACTATGATGTGCCTCTCAAAGACAAACAAGGGTGATCTTGTAAACAAACAAACAAAAAAAAACAACCGTAATGGTTATGCTAAAGTTCTACATCATGCTCATAAACATTCAGTTTAATTAGCAAGTTCTGCTTTTTAAATAGGTGGCTTGCTTGCTACTCACATCAAGCAGAACTATCTGTTGGCAGTTGTAATAGTTCTGTTACTGCGATTGATACTGATGTTTTGGTATGGAAACCTGACTAGAACAGAACCCACAGAGAAGTAATTCAATAACTGAAAACTTAATATTTCCTAGTTGTCCTGCTTGCCTTTTTTTCAGTGTTTGTGTTGAAGTATATCCTTCATCTGAGCCTAGAAAGAACTAGAACCATTCTCTTGCCTTAAAAGTATACTACCCTACACTTTAAAGAACAGAGTTGTCTTAACCCAAATCTTAAACAGTAAGCCCTCAGTGAAAATGAGGGCTAGAGTTCATGTAAGCTGCTGTTTTCATTTGTATCGTTTGACAATATCCACAGTGTACTTGATGTTTCCCCAAACACACAGAAGACATTAAAGATCTTCTTTTGTCAAAATCTCTGAATGTGGTAAGAGATAATTTAAAGACTGATCAATAACTGTGGTTCCCTAGGTTAAGAAAACTCATATACAACATAGTTTTAGGAATTTGTCATGGAAAATGCTTGACCATGTGTTTAAACCCTACCTACTCACCTGCTTCTTACAGACTTAAGCATCAATTAATTATGTTATATAAAAATAAGGTGGGCAGCAAACGGTTTTCCTGATGACACAACTAAGTTCACATTGATCAAAAGTAAGACTATTCAAAGTTTTAGTGCAAATTCATAGGAAATAAGCAAGGAAGAGACGAGCTTGTTCTCAAAAATGAGGTTCTTCTGTTTCAAGTCAGGAACTTTTATCCTCACCTTCTTCAGTTGAGTAAATATTCTATACTGAGACATATGTGCATATCTATGAAGATCCAACCATCCCCCTACCACCAACATTACCCACTAAACCACAATGCTAAGTACCACATCCAACCTTTCCTTAAACACCCCCAAGGGACTGTGACACCACCACCTCCCTGGGCAACCCATTCCAATGCCTAACCACTCTTTCTGAGAAGAAATTTCTCCTAATTTCCAACCTGAAAGAATCATTGAGTCCAACTCCTTGGCTCCACACAGGACCACCCCGAAATTAAGCCATACATCTGAAAGCATTGTCCAAATGCTTCTTAAGCTCCAGCTTGCTTGGTACTGTGACCACTTCCCTGGGAAGCCTGTTCCAGTGCCCGACCACCCTCCCGGTGAAGAACCTTTTCCCAACATCCAGCCTGAACCTCCCCTGTTGCAGCTTCATGCCATTCCCTTGGGTCCTGTTGCTGCTCAGCACAGAGAAAAGATCAGCACCTCCACCTCCACTCTCCTCGTAAGGAAGCTGTAGGCTGCCATGAGCTCTCCCCTCTATCTACTCTTCTCTAGGCTGAACAATCCATGTAAATTCAGCCGCTCCTCATACGTCTTGCCCTCTAGACCTATCACCATCTTAGTACAGGCTGTAACACCACTTGAGGAAAATGACCTTTTGATGAACAGTGAGAGACAAGAAACATGAAGTGGGTCCTGATTATAACATTTTAGATTAAAATTGCAGATAGAAATCTGAAAAGTCTGTAACTGAAAGGGCAGACAATACTCTGTGATCAAAGGCATCACATACATTCAATAGCCTTGTTACATACCAGCCTGAGGTATTTTATCAAAATCATTAATATTAAGATCCATAATGACCACGTTCAAGGAAAGTGCAATGAGCATGTCTTCTCAATTCTTACTCACTTCCAGCTGAGCAGAACTTTTCACTTTTATATCTCTCAGGTCATATCTTTTTTTCCTTAGGACTACTACTACAGTCAACCCTGTCTATTCTCATCCACCTCATGCAAGCAATGATGATTCTCTTTTTTTTTTTTTTTTTTTTTTTTTTTTTTTTTGGGGTTTTTTTTTNTACTTTCTCCATTTTCTTTTTCCCAATTATGTTATTCATTTTTCATGTATTTACTTCAGTCAGTTCAAAATTACCCATATTCACAGGAACGTGATAGATTATGTATAGGAGAAACACAAAAATTTGAAATTGATTTTACTAGGGTAAATTACTTGCATAACTTCTTCTTTTACACTTTTTATGTTTCAATTCTTTGTCATACAATGTACATGAGCCACTTTTGGACCACCATAAATTTTTGTGAGGAATGTTGAGTTATAGAGAGGGGGAACTGAATAGGGTACATGAAATTTAAATTTCAGTTCAGGTTTTGCTATAATAAGAGTTGTATACAGAATTAAGCAGCAAAGCAACTTACACAATCTTTGGAGTAAGACATGGTATAACTATTTCCAGAATCTATTAAACTTTGATTAAACTGAAGTTCTTTAATGTGATTATCTTTTCCTTTCACTTATTTTTAGTATTATTGAGCACCCATTACAAACACCTTCAAATACAATTGCTGCCACTACTTTAGACATCAACATCATTTTACAAGCATTAACTCTGACATTTGCTAACTGAATAAATCAAAGACAGACAGGACAATAAAAAGGCCAGTAACATAGCTGTAGTAGTTTAGAACTCATCATGGGCTTAGAAACGTCAGAAATCCAGAAAATATTCAGTGGAGAGACAATGGCAATGACTTTGCTACATCAGCTCTGCTGTTGGAAGTGTTCAAGACCAACTTTAAACTGACTGTATCGTAGCTGTAATGGTTGACCAGATGCATAAAGGACAAAACTGCTGACCTGCAGACCAGCTGGCTAAATGAATTCATCAGTTATTTGCATCATTTTAAATCTAGGTAGTGGGGAGAAAAATATTATCCCCATCGTGTGACACTTAAGACTCTAACCCTGCAAATGACTGGAATACAGTCTTTCCACCAAAACAGTGAACTACCACCCAGACAGCTGAAATAATGTCACATTAGTAGCAATGTAACCATCACAGTTCTGCTAGTACGGGTTAATAATAACTGAATGCAGATGACCTGATACAAGTGCTTATATCATCATTAAGCACTACTGTGCTTTCTGTCGTAAGTGTTCTAACTCCAGAAAATTGTGTAAACATTGCACAGGATGATAAATTGTTGCAAACTGAACATGATGCAAGTATTTGAGTTAGAAAGTTAACTATACAGAGGTTAGCAAATATCTAAATTATAGAAAGTATAAACGACATCTTCTGACACATCAGACCAAGCATAGCTGGGTAGCAGACTAACATATGAAATGATGAATTAATAAATAACTTAAAACTTGAGATTCCAGAACATATCTTCAGAAAAATTAAAGTCAATAGGAAGTGCAAATTCAGCATTTCTCAGTAGATGCTACACATAATACAGTGTTGAATCACATGTTATCACTTTCCATGAGTTGATGCATCTCTTCAAAATTAATCTGTTGCAGCAGTAAGGGCAAAACAATTTTAATTACCACTTGATATGGATTGCACAGGTAACCACATGATGATCTTTCAGTACTACTGAACTATCCTTCTCAACAATCACTGCAATTACTCAGAAATAAAGAAAGCCACAGGGAGTGAGTGATCATATGGAATGAATATTTCGTGCTGACATGGCACGTATAGATATTCCAACTTGTGTGAAAAATCAACTTAGTGTCAAAGTAAGAACAAAAGAAACCATCATAAATGAGCTATCAACTGTAGATATAGTTAAGAAAAAAATAACATTTCTTTCAATACTTCTCTACTAAGACTGTGGTATTTTTGTAACATAAGTTATCTCTTAAATATAAATATAAATATAAATAAATATAAATATAAATATAAATATGTATAAGATTATTCAAAAAGAAAACCAAACAATGTTTTTCTATGACATTTATATTGTAAGGTAAGATCCAGGAATTTGTAAGCCATTCTTATCTATAGCAATTATAGTCTTACTGTTGTTAGTCGGGTGTAATTACTAGCTTGTCTCACCTGAAGAGATAAAAATGGACTGATAGGTAGCGTCCAATCTTGGGGAGATGTCCCTTCAAGGCCTGCCTCCCTGGACAAAAACTTTGTGCAGCTCTGCTCCAGTCAGGTTTTGGGATACCAGGCAAAAAGATCAGCCCCAGGACAAGTGTGTACAGAACTTTGCTCTAAATGGGACACACCCTAGCAGATGAGAAGGATTTAAGAGTCTAAGAAGACGGAAAAGCTTAGCAGCCATGACTTCCAAAACAGGCAGATAGTGTTCTTGGTCCCCAAGGACACTACCACCTTATATGGAAACCTTCCCTGACTGTTTCAGTCAGAGTTTCTGATTAAGTGTGGTCAGGCATGGCCTGACCTCAGGATCCTGTCATCCAGGACACTGAAAATCTCCCTTTAACTGAGATATTTGGGAACAAAGGATTAGATGTCTCCCTGGCTCTAAGGCACTTGTTGCTGAATGTTTCTCTATTTTGAGCCAGGGAAAGACCTCTGGTTATCATGGTGGTGCTCAAAAGTAATCTTGTAGTTCTTCACTTCTGCCTTTTCAAACAGACTTTTCCCTGTGTCCATTTGTCTGCTGTTGAAGACACTCTACTTTCCTGGCACAGCTGGCAATAACTGATGGGTGCACAAATTTGGGATAGATCCTAAGGAGCAGAAGCACAACTGCTGAACTTTTAACTATGTGGAAGTGTTACCCTCTTAGGATCTAATGTCTTTACCTTGAGCATACTTAACTGTTTCCAGGGATATAAATCAAGAGGACAAAAAATACAGATGAGGTATGCAAACTACCAGCTTGCTTACTCAGTGAGAAGGGTTTGTGACCACCACTGCTTTTTCACCTTCCAGATACTAAATACTCTGACTGTTCTTGGCTACAGGGTAAAGGTAGAGGGTAAAGGGCATTACCTAGTTTCATATGTCAGATTGTTTTCTATCCCTGTGTAGGCCTCAGTATACCTACTGATAGCAAAGGTTGTTTCTTATATCTGCAAGCAGATATCTTCTGTTGGATTTCTTCTTCATTTCACATGATACCAGAAAGAAAATTATAAATCTCTTCCCCTCTGTGAAAATGTGTTAAGAAATGACATTACAGATAGTGAATAAAAGTACAAAGACCGGCTGGCAGATTGAACTCTGAATACCATCTCTTTGATGCTTGTAATATAGCTTTCTGTTAACAGACTATTGGAAAACAAGTCTCATTAAGAATATGGTATACAGAAATACATGACTTGGAAAATGATGGCACTTCTACTTGATCAAAAAAAAAGTAAAGAGAATTTTAGACTATTTGCTTACACATTACATATAATTCACTAAATCCTACAGTTGCTTTCCTGCAGTACAGTCTGATGGACACAAAGGTAGAACTGAAGTGTTTTGAGTAAGCTCCCCAACGCATTATTTTATTAGTACTAGATCTAGCTTCACAGGGAAGTCAATAGTAATGTTAACATGGAGACCACTAGCTCATTTCAAAAAATACTTTGCAAGAAATGTGATACAGAAGAAATGCATTGCAATCAATGGAAGAAAAGGAAGAACTTCCTTTATGCATATCCTTAATGTTTTCTTTATATTTCCTATCATTCTTACTTTCTCACCAGGCTACAATGAGGGACAGAGATGTTATTTGCAGTATCTGAGGACAAGCAAACCATTAAGGTTTATTGAAACTGACCAGATGAAGGCAAAAGAGCAAATAGTTACTTTTTTTTACCTTGGGTAGTTCAACATTACTGAACTTTGTCCTAGCACCTTATTTTTNGGTATTTTGCTGTGCACTTGAAAGTGCTTATGGAATTCTCAGTTCATAAAAATAAAGCAAGGCTAATCACCTTCCAATAATTTTAAATAAAACAGACCAATAATTTTGTGGAGTGCTAAAACCAAAACTTCAAGAACATAGTTGATCTTGGAAACTACAAATGATGTCAATAAGATTTACCTTGCATTGAAGTACAGTAGTGAAACTCTCAACGGGACAGATAAAATTCTATTTTAAGCTTTCAACAGTTATTGAAGTAAATGTGATCATATGACAAAGCACATCTGATGTGAAAATACTTTTTAAACCAACCACACATCTTCAGCAGGGGGATAGATATGAGATCATTGCATTTCATATGACATATTACAGTGGATGTTGTACCTTCAAAACATACCTGTTAGTTTTAGGGGAAAAACTAATTTAAATCTCTTCATAGATTTTAAATTTGTAGTCATGCCTAGTATATTTCCCAAATAAGTATATTCTGTATTTACAAACATAATATGAAAATAAGATGTGTAAATAGAAGATAAGGATATTATAGAAAACAATAAAATACAGGAATCTCAAGGGTTAGTATTCACAGATCTCTAAAATTAACGAGAAACAAAGGTAAAATTAGTTTTTTTTTGTTTGTTTGTTTACTTGTTTTGTTTCATTTTCTTTTTCTCAGGAATATTTGGTGGAAACATTAACAAGAAGGAAAAAGAAAAAAAAAACAAGCAAACAAACAAAAACATTGTATTGTGTTAAGCATGAAATAATTTGAAATTTCAAGCTTAAATTTACTAGTTAGCTGAAAGAACACAGTTCTTTCCTCTTTCCTCTCACCATCAACTGTAGACTAGATCCCAGCACCATACAAGACAGATGTAACATACAGTGTAACAAGAACTGTGTATGCCTCCATAAAATGTAAGCCCTATTCACCTTGCCAAATAGCAAATAACTTCAGGCACAAATACTCATAGAGGTATTTTATAATGTTCAAGTAATCACAAACAATATTTCAGTGAATAATTTAGGGGACAAGAAAGATCAATAGAGAGACTGAAGGTTGATGGTATTTAATGTTTTACTTGTTTTCTTTTTTTATTTTCCTCAGAACAAAGCTCAGCTAACTTAATGTTTTAAATGTGTAATACCTACTTGCAAATGTGAAAAATTCTCTCTAATCTGTAAAATAAACAGATAAATGTAACAGTAACATACTCACAGAAGTGACTTTATTTCATCTGAAAATAATTTTAGCAGGTACAACAAACTACCTCATCAGAAGCTACGTTAAAGCAGAAACTTATGTTCTCTGATAGTATCCAAAAATGTCGCCAGTGGAAGAGAGTATGTCAACTATCAGGGACAAAATTCTCCACAAAGAAGCAGTCAAACAACCGTGTGACCAAGCAAAAGGAGGATGCTATCTTCAGTGTGTAAAACTCATATTGTTCCGAACGTTGTGGAAAAGCTCTGATCAACACTAACACATGGCAAGTACCTGCAAGCACTGAGTATCAGTGATTCTCTTCAATACTTTTTCAAGTATGGAAACCATATAAAACATTCATGAATTTTCATACATATTTATAAACAGGTTATCTACTTTTCGCAGTAATAAGTTAGGCTACAAAGGTAAAAATAAACTTCACAGTACTTTCCTCTCTTCTGCAGTCTTTTCCAAATGAAAAGACGTTCTTTTCCAAATGAAAAGATGAGTGAAAACTGTACTGTCAAGCTCACTGTTGTGCACCAATACATAAAAAGCATTCACTTGCTTAAATATACTAATATACTTCTTTATATAGAAGAATATATAGAAGAATATAAGAATATATAGAAGAATATACTTCTTTAGTCATCGTGGACTACACATTTCAGTGTCCTCCTGACTTTACACAGGTCTAAGATGCCAAGGTCATGCAAGAAAAAAAGAAGGGGGGCAGGGAGAGAAAAGGTATACTGCACGGAGAAACAGTGCCATAGCTGGTGTAAACCCCCTCTCTTTGGGACTGCTATGCTTCATTGATATGTTCTAAAATAGTATAATAATAAATAAATAAATAAAATTGCATTACTACATGTTTGTAGGTATGCGCTCATTTTAAATCCCTAACAGAAAGGTGTCATTTACATAACTCCTAGGGGTATTTTCTTGTGACAGACATTATTTCATACACATATAAACAATGGTTATTATTGCAATCCATTTCTGTGGTTGGGTATCATTTTAAGCAGATGCTATTTAGTGCTTAAGCAGCTATTAAAAGCAGCCATGCATGTAAGTGTTTCTGTGGATCGATTAAACATGACTGCTCACTGTGCTGATGACTCTATGACCTTTGATATGAACATTTTTTTTTTTTTTTTTTCTCTTTGGCATGTCAAACTAGTGTTTGGGCTACTTTCTTGACTGTGTTGAGGGACCCCAGAACTCACCAATTAGCTGAACTTGATCCATAGTACCTCACCTTTACTGCTGCTGTTTTACTGGTTTTCTAGAACACTAGTGCTTCTAGAAAAATTTAGAAATCTACAGTGTCCTTTCATCTCAGTCTACTGCCATTTAAACACAGAATTTCTACTGCTGTAGATATAAACCATTTTTATAAATAATGTTTGGATGAACAGATTGTAGATTTAATAATTATCACGATGGTTTCTTATGGGTTTTCAAAATGTACCCATAATGTTTAATAGCATTTTATTTAAAGTGCCTTAACTTCATTGAAGAGTTGTTGGATTTTTGTAGTGGCACAATACCATTTTATCAGTAACAGAAGAACAGTATTACAGATCTTTTTTTTTTTTTTCCTGTGCAAATTGAGTAAATATATCAATCAAAATGATAAGGTGCTTTTAGAGGTTACAGGAAACACACAGGTCATATTGGCTTTTGCTTTTATTCCTCCTTTTAATAAAAGAAGTCCAACTACATAAAATATCCTTCATGTTAAAAAGCTGTTATTTTCCGAATATAAGGAAGATTTTGAGACGTGTCATTTATATATTGAGAAGATGTATAATTTAAACTCAGATTCTGCACCCTGACTTTGTCTGCCCTCTTCCCTGTGCTAATGAATCCTTTTGCTGGACTGGCTTGTACAATGAGTATTTAAAGGTCTTTTCCTTTGCATATGCACAATTCCCAATGAAATCAGAGATGATACACGAGGAATACAGAATTAGGTCCTGTTGTTTTCTGAATCCCAGTTACAGGAAGCTGGAATTACACACTGCTATCCTAGGTGCCTGCTGGATCAGTCCTCAATGAACACAAGACACATGGCATGACATGACATGACATGACATGACATGGCATGGCATGGCATGGCATGGCATGGCATGGCATAAGGGCTTTTTTTAATATTTTACATCTTCCAGTACAAAGCTCTCTGAATAGAAAGTGATTAAAGTTGACTTGAATTGAAGAAAATCTAGCAGAAGAAGTAACATATGACAGAAACAAATTAAGTAGAATAACTCAAGTAGTAGTGAGGAAGCCATGTCTCAATCCATTATATTTTAAATACTATGTGAGATATTTATCTTACTTTTACTGTGATATCTGTTTTTTTTCTTTTGTCAAAACAGTATTTTTAATGTGGATATTATCCCCTATTTAAAAGAACTGTATGAAATTAATACGTTTTGTAAAGTAAATGTAAATGTAAAACCAGGAAGAAAACAAGTCTCCCCAAATATATTTATTTATTTTTCTTTCTCCAATAAATTTCTTCTCTTATTAATGTGTATTAATTAACTGTCATCCTTTCAGTGTCTTTGTGTAAAACATCAGGAAATTTAAATGCATTCTATCATATATCATAGTACCACTGAGCTGGGATCACTGTCTTTAACTTCTATTTAATTATATCAAGTAAGATTTAACCCTATCCTTTTCCACGCATTTATTTTGTGTCTTATGAAAACACTATTGCTTATTGTCTTGATACTACACTTAGAATTTTGTATTGGTTTTACGTGGCAATGCTGTGGTAGTGGGGGTGCTGCAGTGGTTGTCTCTGTGAGAAGAGTCCAGAAGCTGCTTCAGGTCACAGAAGAGCCAGTTCCAGATGGCTCCAAAAGGGACCTGCTACTGGCCAAAGCTAAGCCAGTAAGCAATGATAGTTGTACCTCTGAGAAAGCATATTGAAGAAAGGGGAAAAAATGCTGTGCAGCATCAGCTATCAGAGAGGAGTAAGAAAACGTTGAGACAAATAACTCTTCACCAAGGTCAGTAAAGGAGGGCAGGAGGTACTCCAGGCACTGGAGCAGAAGTTCCCCTGCAGTCTGTTGAAGGGACCATGGTGGAGCAGGCTCTCCCCCTGCAGCCCATGGTGTACCGTGGTGGAGCAGATCTCCACACTGCAGCCCATGGAGGAGCCCATGGTGGAGCAGGTGGATAGTAGACTCTGGGCTAGAGCTGCAGCCTGTGGAGAGGAGCCCACAGTGGAGCAGGAAGTCTGGCGGGAGCTGCCCTCCATGGGGGACCCATGCTGGAGCAGTCCATTCTTGAAGGACTGCACTCATGCTACAGACCCATGTTGGAGCAGTTTTTGAAGAACTGCTGTCTGTGGGAAGCCCATGTTGGATCAGTTCAGGAAGGACTGCATCTCATGGGAGGGATCCCACACTGGAGCAGGGGAAGACAGTGAGGATGAAGGGGTGGCAGAGATGAAGTGTTATGGACTGACTGCAGCCCCCATTCCCCATTTCTCTGTGCTGCTCAGGGGGAGGAGGTAGAAGAGGCTGGATTGGTGAAGGTGTTTTTAGTTTACTTTTAGTTCTCAGCACTCTAGTCTGCTTTCAGTTGGCAATAAACTAAATTAATCTCCCTATGCTGGGTCTGTTTTGCTTGTGATGGTAATTGGTGAATGATCTCCCTGTCCTCTCTGCCCATGAGCTTTTATTTCATCATATTTTCTCCCCCTGTTCTTCTGAGGAGTAAGAGTGGAAGAGTGGCATGGTGGTGCTTAGATACCTACTGCTGTTAAACCACGACACTCTGTTGACAAAGTCATCATTCGATCTAGCAAGAAAATGTTTTTTTTTCCTTGAAATCTAGCACCTGCTTTCTCAAACACACCAGTAACACAAACATATGCAATAATTCCCTTAAACATTTAAGGATCCAGTAGAATCCATAATTTCCTTTCTTTCAACCCTCTACAGGCTGGCTATTTTTTAATCACTCGATTTGACCAGTACTGTTTTAGTATAATTTCACTGACATTACTGTGGAAGTCATCTTCAAATTTCTGTGATCTGGAACTGTCTGCCTGCAAAATGCCATATCACATCTTTGAAATCTCATCAGAAAATGTGTTTTCTGCCTTAGGTAGATCTTTGAATTCCTTTATTCTTCAGTTAGCATTCAGCACTCAGTTTTAAGGATAAAGTTTATAAGTAAAAGCTTACATAAAATAAAATAGAGTTGAACCTGCTACATCTTTGCATCTCATGTTGCATTTTTACTCATTTCCAAACCATTACATTGGGAAAAAAATTATTTAATATCACAGCAAAGACTCTGTTAAATAAATAAGGAGGAAGATTGAAAGTCTGAATGAAAGTAGGGTAAATGTATTACTAGATTGCATTTTTAATTCCACTTTCAGTTTGCTAAGGAACAACCATGGTCACAATAAGAGGTGAAACACATACAAACACAAAGAGTTGTAGCACTTTCCCTAAGCTACAGCCATGAATTAAATCATTACTTAATACATAGTCTGTATTAAGTGTCTGTATTATTAGTGTGGCTGTAGAGAAAAGGAAAAAAAAAAAAAAAAAAGAAACACCAGAAGCTATCAATAGCCCAAAAGGGCTGTTATATAAAGTTATATAGTTCACGAAGCTTCTTGCCACAGATGGACTAGAAAGAGTGCCCAGAAACATAGTGTTGATTAGATGAAGTTATTTTTTTTTCCTAAGCAACTAGAATTTGACAACTCCATCTGCATGAGGTTTGATAATTTAACCAAAAGCTTCTTGTGTTTTCAGAAAATCGATCCAGTTATCATTTGCCATTAGCAAAGCTGCTTTTAAATGTTACTTTATGTAGTTCAAAGACAGAAACATTGTTAAAAACAAAACAAAACAAAACAAAACAAAGCAAAGCATAATAATTGGTGCCATTTTGCATTCACACCACTCTTGAACTTACAAAACCTAGTGCTTTGTTGAAATTCCTTTTGCTGTACCTAGGTATAACTCATAGTGGAATAATAGAATCAGGCCCAGTGTGCATGTACGTGATATTCAAACAATGTCAATTAAGCTAAAATTATATAAAATAGAAAGACTTTCTTTCTAGGGGAGGTATCTGGCTATGCTTGTTCCTTTGCTTTGTATTATAGAGTGACAGATGTGCTGTATTCACTGTGAAGTTGTTTTGTACAATGGTATTCCTTATATTTTAAAATTGTGGCAAAACAAGTTGTAACAACAACTGTGAGCAGACAGATTGTGGTTGTCTCCCTGAAATTAAATAAATAAAAATATTATTTTGTAATTATGCATATGAATATCCTTCAAAAAGATTTAATAACACACATACTAGAACCTAGAAAAAGAAAAGGAATTGAAAGACCGAAGGTGATCTTTTTCTTAGTTTGTAAAAAATAAAGGGAGTATATGCAGACAGTACAGATGATTAATTCTAGCTTCTTTACTGGTGTTGATGGAAAAAAATAAACTCCCCATACACCTTCTAGATCTGATATTTTTCACTAGTTCTAGATGTATCATGATCAAGATCAAGAGGTTTAGGTTGAATATTAAGAAAAACTTCTTTACCGAAAGGGTAGTTAAGCATTGGAATGGGCTTCCCAGGGAAGTGGTTGAGTCACCATCCCTGGAGGTCTTTAAAAGACGTTTAGATGTTGAGCTTAGAGATATGGTTTAGTGTGGGCCTTGTTAGAGTTAGGTCAGAGGTTGGACTAGGTGATCTTGGAGGTCTCTTCCAACCTGAACGATTCTGTGATTCTGTGATTCTGTGTGATTCTGTGAAAATCTAATAATTAGAATTAGAATTAGAATTAATTAGAATTAGAATTAGAATCAGAATTAGAATAGTTCAGTTGGAAGGGACTTACAAATATCATCAAGTCCAACTGCCTGACCACTTCAGGGCTAACCAAAAGTTAAAGCATATTATTGAGGGCATTATTCAAATGCCTCTTGAACACTGACAGGCATGGGGCATCCACCACCTCACTAGGAAGCCTATTCCAGTGCTTGACTACCCTCACAGTAAAGAATTTTTTTCTTTCTTTTTAATCTTTGACAAGAGGTGCTTTCTAATGTTCAAGTTCAGTTAGTCTTTTGCTTTCTTTCAGAATGTTTTCTTTTTTTTTCCTTTCACAAAATTAAACCATACACTTAAACATGTTTGCACGTTCTCCTATGAAGACAGGCTGAGGCAGTCAGCATGGTTCAGCCTGGAGAAGAGAAGGCTCCAGGGGGACCTTATAGCAGCCTTCCAGTAACTATAGGGGGCCTACAAGAAAACAGGAGAGGGACTATTTGTCATGGAATGTAATGAAAGGAAAAGGAGTAATAGTTTTAAACTAAAAAAGTGTAGATTTAGATTAGATGTTTGGATTAAATTCTTTACTCACAGGGTGGTGAGGCACTGGAACAGGTTGCCCAAAGAAGTTGTGAATGCCCCATCTCTGGAAGTGTTGAAGGCCAGGTTGGATGGGGCTTTGAACAACCTGTTCTAGTGGAAGGTGTCCCTGCCCATGGCAGGGGACCTGCAAGTAGATGATCTTTAAGGTCCCTTCCAACCCAGACCATTCTATGATTTTATGATGATTCTATGATTTTTAATCTTTATGGAATTATTTGACAGATGAAACTACCCATCAAAGGGCTGTAACAGGTTGTTCTAACTCAAAGAAGTATCCTTACATGTAGCCAGGTTCCATGGAAAGAACACTCTTACCCTTTTACATTGCAGAAAAATGTTTTAGCTTTCCTATTCTAGAAGATATTTTTCCTTAGAGGAGACTATTTTATACTATAAGGAACAAATGTTTACTCTTTCTCCCTGCATATAGCACAAGAAAAGATTTAGAGACCAGTTTAACATCAGTGTTTCCACTGGTGCTAAACAAAAGTTTTGAGCATTACACCATCTTCTTAACAGCCACCAGCTGGTATTTTTTCTCAACAGACCATCTGCAATTGTGGACAGCCAAAATGCAGCAAATTCTAAGGAAAAAGACCACAGAAGGATTTTATTTTGAAGGATTACACATCACTCTTATCTCATTATATCATCTCATCTTTGTGTGGTTCCACATTCCCAGTGTCATAGGAATGATATGAGTTAGCCATGAGTTAACAGCTAAGAACATTTTAAGTTGGATAACTTCTCCACAGCTTAAGTAGCCCCATTCTTCAACACACTATTTGCAGAGGCAACACCAGAATATAGTCTTGATTTCACAAAACATCACGGAACTTTCTTTGCCCAAATGTTAGAAATCGTTTCAAGTCAAGTGGAAGAAAAAGGGAACCTGCAGCCCAGAATATCAAGAATGTGAGACAGCCCCAAGGGTTGTCCAAAAGATGACAAATGCAGGTGTCATGAAGAGTCATGGAGCAGAACCATAGTAATTTGTGCATTACTGAGAAGTGATGCTTTTCTATAGGGCTGGAACAGGCAAGAAAATGGGAATATCTGATGTGCAGTTGTAATTCCCATATTGATCAAAGGAGCTTTGCTAAATGTACACTTTATGTGCAACTGGACATGGCAGATGACTATGGAAGAAAAGAGGGAAAGAGAGACACCAATTGTTAATTCAGACAGGTTATGAAGATTGGTACTCTGCTCTGAATTCCTGGCAGTCAGTGAAGCAGAGTCCACACTACTCTTTCACGTATTTATAGCTTGGGTTTCCACACTTCTATTTTCACCCCTTTCAGATATGTTCCTCCAGTCTGCCTGACCTTACCACAGAGAAGACTTCCTGACTAGCCACATCCACAGTAGCCAAGCAGTTAGAAGACTGAAGACATTTTAATTTTGGTAGACTATTCTTTGAGTAGTGCCTACATCACATTGGGTGACTCACTTCTCCACCCAAGACAGCAAAGGCTATTTGCTGTCTTAGGACATCTTCTGTTTGAATAGGGTCATAGGGAAGATCCTTCCCGTCCTCCCTTTCTCACGAAGCTGTCCAAGCTACCTGAGATAACTTCCTGAGCAGGTTGAGCAGAATTCAGCTGATCTTCCTCCAACTAAATCACGCATACAGATAAAAACATCTTTATGTGTTTGTGCTCCAAGTGCTGGATTTCTTTTCCCTTGTGTTATGCCCAAATAAAAGGTAGTAATATCTATTGGGTATATAAAGAAAAAAAAAAAAAAAAAGAGTTCAGGATCATCTCAAGGTCCCTTCCAATCCCTAACGTTCTGTGAATCTGTGAATCTGTGAATCATGAACTGGCTTATCTTGTCTGACTTATCTTAGCAAAAGCCTCCTGAAATCTCCATTAGAAACTTGGTGATGTTCAAATAAATCTTTCAGCTACATATCTTACAGCTATTACACCGACAAAATGTGCCCTTTGAGTAGCTTTGATTCTGTGAGATGCTGAATATCCTTAATTTGCCATCTACCAGGTTCAGGTGGTTGTGTATGTAACAGGAAACTTGCTTATGTGATGTTACAATTTTCATTTTCTAAGAGTAATAACTCTATGTTAAAAAACTGGTTTAATTAAAACAGAACCACCATATTTTCAGAAAAGTGGCAACAAGATGCATACCTATGATTTTACTACCTATGCATTCAGTTGAAATATATTCACGATTATTATCTAAATCTTGAAGCCTTTCATCAACTATCAGTATATGTGTCTTAAAGGAAGGAAGGAAGGAAGGAAGGAAGGAAGGAAGGAAGGAAGGAAGGAAGGAAGGAAGGAAGGAAGG
>VXAA01005995.1:21165-40600 GCA_013399115.1 Anseranas semipalmata
AGAAAGAAAGAAAGAAAGAAAGAAAGAAAGAAAGAAAGAAAGAAAGAAAAAGAAAGAAAGAAAGAAGATACACATGCAACATGACAAAGAAAAAGCAATGAAGTTCAAGGTCCATGTGATCTAACAGCAACATTACTGTTATATTGTGATTGAAATTGCATTAATTTGTAATATAAAACAATTAAGAATTAATGTCAACACAAACCAATTTTCATTTTTATTCTCTAAAGGAGAGAGGGAGAAAAGTGTCTTTTCTTTACTTTCTGTGTTTATCTAATGTTTTTTTTATATGGCTAACATAACCTGAGAAATAGTAATTTTGTACATTGTTAATTAATCATGCAGTTCATCCCAGTAGATGAAATAAAATACATAGGCCAAGAACTATAATAAAGCTTTGGAAAAAAAAAAAAAAAAAAAAAAGATAGAGAGACAGATATGAATCAATGTTTCCAACATTTTCAAAGCTTCCATTTCAACCTATCAAGATAATCCACTGTATTTTGAGTATTCTGTGTCAAACTTACATGTAGTATGACTGAAGTACTAAGTTCTACACATCTTTCCCATCCACTATTGAATCTTGCTCCTATATCCATAAAGTTGAAAATAAAATATACATTGACTCTGTTTGATTATACACGTTAGACTTCCCAACAATTTAGATAAAATAAACCTCTACTTAAGCATGCCTCTCAAGTTCAGTGTCTTGAAAAGGAATTATTTGAACAGATGTTTCTTTTTCCAGATCTCCTTGTCCTCACATTCTAGTTTGTTAACAGTCTCTTGTCTAGTTGAACCTACGTGCAGTGATCTATCCATATTACAACATATTCAAGCACCTCATAACAAATTGTTCAGGGAAGATTTATCTGAACACCTTTCAATAGGATCCTTGACTTCTGTCATGCTGTATTGTTGTTTTTTTAAGACACTGAATACTGGCAGAAGAAAGCAGCTGAACCCACAGGTGACTTAGGTAATTATAAACAGGCTCAAAAAGTTTGTCATAATCACATCTTAAACATAGATGATCTCGAAGTTACAAACCAAAGATACTAATTCATTTACCAGTTCTGCTACTATCATCTTTTTAAGTCAGTCTATACTGTACTTCAGGTCTGCAATACTAAATAATTTCTTTGTCTTATCTGCATTGTTCATTTTAAATTCAGGTTCTTCCAGTATGGGCTGCTTGTTACTATATTTTAGTTCTGTTCTTAACAAAATATGAGTCTGAACTCTTACTTGGGATCTCACATTGTCACCAGAAGATAAGTGGGTAGTTAAAAAAAGCTAACAAACAAACAATCAAAACAAAAAGCAAAACAAGCAAAACACAAAACAACAACAACAAAACCAACGTATTCTAGTACAAGTTTAATAGACATCATAGTTAAGAAACTCTGCAGAAAATTGCTAATATTTTGTTTTCTATTGTGTCAGAATATACAATCAGGCTTTCTTGTCTTTTAATATACAATAAAATTCTACTTTAAATAGCATGGAGCTTTCAAAACAAGATAAGTTTTTATTACCTCTTTTATGAACCTTTTGAAATTCAGGATTGATACTTTCCAGTATTTCTGTTAAAATAAGTATTCAATTGGTCCACAGAAACTTGTTAAAAAAGAATTAAGTTATTCTAAGTTTGCAAGATATTAAACATTCAGCTTGTCACTTCTAGTCTGCTGCAGAATGCCTGTCCTAAGCTTAATTTACTGTAATTTTCCTTCCTTAACCCAAACAAAACAGGGAAATAGTGATTACTCAAAGCTGCTCTGAAGTCTGGAAGGTTGATGTAATTGCTACATTGCAGATTAGGGCAAAGTTACACAATAAATGCAGTTTATCATATTGTTCTGCAATTTATCATTCAGATATCAATACATAAATCTGAACCATATATCAATATAGTTCTAAGCAGACATTTTTGTTTAAGAATCTACCAAGTCCACTTTACATTCAACTTAAGTTGGCTCCTTCAGCTCTGTATAAAACAGCAATATTGATCACATCATGTTCTGTCAGGTAAGATAGCTGTTGCATTTTTTTCAAGATGACAGAGGTAGTCTACAGTTATGTAATAGTTTACTTTCTGTTTGTTATGCTTTCCAGTGCTGCAAAAACCCATGACCCTGTAAGACATGGCTGTAGATCTTCAAAATGCTAAAGCATGAGGAAAGGGTCATACACCAAACTAACTCATAATCCTTTATGAGTGTTTAATTATAATTAATCCTACTGGATATGTGTTGAGGAAAAAAAAATGGATTGAATAAAAGAATCTATGGTTTAAAATCTGCGTTAGTATAGAGAATTTAAAGAAACAAGCACAGCACCAAATCATACAGTGAAGAATATATGGAATAATAAAATAACTGCAGCAACATACTACAACAAAAATAATATACATCAATCACAAATAGCCGTGATAAGATTTTTTGTAACAGAAAAGTCAAGTCACTACGGATGGGTTCAATATCTTATTAATAGCACAAATGAAATCAGTGAATAAGCTGACAAGGCTAAAAGTTTCAGAAGGTTTTTATGCAATCAAGTAACAAAAATTCAATATCTCTAAGTGGCTTAGACACAGTGGGCAGATTGTAACACTTAGGTGTCTAATAATGCCATTTTTATAAAGACTTTTAACATGTCTTGATACCTAGACCCCTTTGATTTCATGTGGTGATGGAGAAATAAATCACTGTAGTGTCTGTGCCACTATATGGAGGAAGCTGAAACCCTAGGCACACTTGAAAAATACACCCAAGTCGGTGAATAGAAACAAATTTTAAAATGACTACTTTCTTGTCTCTTTCATTGCTGTTCCTTTTAAAATCAATTTTTAATTTCTTTTGCTAGTGTACATAATGCAATGTGCCATTTAGCACAGTAAATCATATTTTATTAACAGAATACAACACAGGAAACAAATTAACAGAGCTACACTGAAGCAACACTGCTTATGAATTTGGACACTAAATTCATTTATTTTTAAAATGAAAATGAAATCTGAACATAAGTATCTAGTAATTGAGTCAATGGAATCAGTTCAAGCTTCTCTTGACTTATACAAGAGCATAATCAGAACAAGACTGATCACAGGATGATTCTTCCACAAACTGTTGTATTTTACTTTTTACTTACCAGACTACATATTATACCTAACTTTTCAAAATAAGCTGCCTTCAAAAAAAGGCAGAAAAAAGGCAGAGCTGCCTTCAAAAAAAAAAAAAAAAAAAAAAGGCGGAATAGCATGCATAAATTTTGTTTAATAAAATCAGTTTGTTCTGTATATGCAGTGTATAGCATTTTGTAGTTGTATTTCAGTCTAGTTCAACTTCTTCATTTTCCCTAAACAATATCAAGGAACATCTTTCTGTTATTTTCCATCAGCACAATATATTTGTCTTTGTATTGTAAGATTTTTACTTTAATAAAATTACAAGATTGTTACTTTACTCAGAGGGTGGTGAGGAACAGGTTGCCCAGAGAAGTTGTTGTGGATGCCCCATCCCTGGAAGTGTTTAAGGCAAGGTAGGATGGGGCTTTGAGCAAGCTGGTTTGCTGGAAGGTGTCCCTGCCCATGGCAGTGGGGTTGGAATTAGATAATCTTTAAGGTTCCTTCCAACCCAAATCATTCTATGATTCTATGATTTAACTGTTGCAATGTAGACAGAAAAGAAATACTAAGTCAGCAATGTGGTTTGAAATGGCAAAATAGTGAAGGCAAAAATTTCACTCTAAGAACAATGTTTTCCAGTAGTACAGGAAAATATTACAAAAGTGGAGAAAGGTAAAATTCTGAATTTATCAATCAGCCCATCGAAACATACCATCGTTTCCTGGAACTTTTTCCTATTTTTTTTTTGTCTTACAATATGTAGAAATCATGCAAACATTTTACATCAGATAGATTGTTATTCCAATGTTCTAGGTACTGTATTACCTGCTGAAAGACACAATTCACATACATGTCAGTTTTCAAAATCCAGCCATCTTCCAATTCAGACACAAAATTTTATTAGTTCTAGGAACAGCTTTGAGATGGATAACATTGGAAATACTACTGAATTTTTTTACCAGATACTGAATTTTGGGGATGTTGATATATACAAATCATATTATAAGAAAGAGGGCTAATAGTAAATGAAATTAATGTAGAAATTACTGAAAACCCATTGTTCGTGACAAGATAGAACACTTTAGAAGCATCATATCATTTCAGAAGATGCAGTATATCTTGTCTGTCTGATGGCCCAGCAAATTAACAAGATATTACTGATCCAGTACTGATAATATAATACAATTGATAATACTGATCCAGTGGTCAGGATTATATGAAAGCATGGATTCTTTGTATCTGAGGCAAGGCAAGGCAAGGCAAGGCAAGGCAAGGCAAGGCAAGGCAAGGCAAGGAAAGGAAATTATCTCTATTTAACAGATCAAGAAACTTGCCTATACCAATGGGCAGTCCAGACTCCAGGACAGGAATTAAAACCAGTCTCAGGTAAATTACAATCCTGTAAGCTACACAGTCAACACAATACTGAAGTATTAAAGAAGAAAGGCCTATTCTGGCATGATTTTCTACAGCCTACCCCCTGTGAACAATAATTTTCCTCTTTAGCCTTCTTTCAGAAATAAACAGCAGACCCAAATCCAAAGTTCAGCTTCTGCTTTTACAGACTTTAATAGTTTTTGATTGCTGATGCATGTACTTTGCCCATCATAAATTAAACAAGGGAGACAGATTTCTACCTGAAGAAGCATGTCTGTCAAATGTGTGGTTAGCATGGTGTTTTTCATAAAATTCTGCTATGGATGGCTAACATGCTGATTAATGGATTTTAAGGACGACTGTGCAGTTTTGAAGGATAAGTACTCTTTCCAATTTAGCAACCAAAAAATTGTAAAGATTTTTTCCTCCTGCAAATATATGCACATTTATTTAGGGCTGGTATATTAATAAATGACAACTGCTGCAGAAAGTAGTCTAGCATTAAATTAAATACATTTCATGACCTGCTCACTCAAAATGCATTATCTTTTAATATATTATGCATGCAAATATCATATAGTGACACTACCTAAATGACAATCATAAAGTCCTGTGCAAAAATCAAAGCCTGTTTGTCTGATGAGTTAAAATAACCTTGAATTATTTATAAGAAATATACTATTTGATAATATTACATTTTTGTATAATCATTTTAGCACTTCAGAGTCTTTTTCTTTCAAAAGGAAAGAAAAAATGCTGCTTGACTCTCCATCAGAAAAATAACAAAGAATAATTAGGATATGTTCATACATGTTATATGACCAAAAATAGAAAACAAGATTGGAAGAGAGTCTTTAAAATATTACTTGCCCTAGGACACTAATAATGATGTAATCCATGCTTTTAAAATCATATTTTACATGTCTTAAGTTATGGAGGTTCTACAACTTACACAGTCTATACTCACTGTTGAAAAACTCTCTAAATTCCACATTTAATGTCATTACTTTTTCTCCTAGCCTCCATGGGCAAGAAAAGTCAACTTATTCCTTTTTTTGGAGCAGGCTACTACATTTTTGGAGAGTATTACCAGCTCCCTTCTAACGCTTCTCTTAGATTAGACAGCTCCAGTTGTTTCAATCAAGTTTTCTGGACTTTCAAAATATTTCCCTATGTTTCTCTAGACCCTTTTATGACTTAACTTTTCCCTAGAATTCTGTTTCCAGAACTTAAGTCATTACTTCATCTATCAAGATAGCTCTTCTTTATTGTGTATCGATGGAACTTTTTATTTCTGAGTGTATTTTTTTAAAATGTGTTTATGCTGAAGTACAACAATATATAGATTAAGTCCCAGCATTTTTTTCTTTCTAATTGTTGGTTGACTTTAGAGGATTACTTGATGTAGGCCAACCTCACAGTGAATAGCACTTGATATCTGTTTTGACAATAAGCCAATAACAGCTGTTCTTTCAGTAAAGTTACCCAAACAATTTTTATCTTTGTTGTGAAACTTTCACTTAGATCACAATGGTTCCTAATCTAGCTTATGAAAATATTATACAGGACAATGACAAAAGCCTTAGTACAGTGATGATTCTGACCATATTTTTTTTTCTTTTTCTGAAAGATGTTAGCTTATTGTAGAAGGAAATTGAGTTGGTTTGACATCATATGCTTAGAATAAATTCAAGTTGGCTGTTTTCCTTCTACTTGTTTTCCCTCAGGTGCACAAATACAATTTATTTCATTACCTCTCCCACTGTGTTTCTGAAACCTAAAGTTAGCATGGCATGCCTATAGTTCTTTAGCTACCCTTTCTAAAAGACAGAAAGCATATTCATCATTTTTCAGTCTTCTTGAACCTCATTTATTCTGTATATTTTCTCAAAGACAAGTGTTAATGAATGTGGGAACATGTCAGATGATTGAAAACAACATTTTTTTTCCCAAGTAGCCTCCTACTGTTCCCTTCCCATATTACCCTGAAGCATTAGATCTTCATGCTTATCTTATGCAGCTACCCCTGCAGCTGACCTTGAGGAAAAAAAAAAAGTAGCGAACACTTCTGCCTCCTCATCATGTCTCAACATCTTTGGGCTTCCAAAGAGAGTTACTTTCTTTGTACTTTCTTTGTTTCTTTCTTACATTCTTTGTACTCTTCCTCTAATGTACTTTACATAGTTTATCTAATTAATATAAAACTATTGATATAGGTTTAAGCTTAATTAATCTGAGACCTGGTTTTGATTTACCAAGTCCTACAAAATGAAAAGCCTCAGAACTTTGAGTAACTGCATCAACAGCAAATATTCCAACCATTCAAATAACAAATCATTTCTTGTTAAAAGGACATTTCAAGAGTGGGGAGACAATGGATTGTTTTATATATATATATATATTAATTTCAAGAACTTCTGAATCAGACACTGAAAATAAGCTTACTGAGGGAACATACTACAATGGTTCTTAAAAGTGCTTTTAAGAATTTACTGCCTCACAGTTGGAGATGACTTTCTCCACCCCCAGTCTTCATAAACTGGAAGTCACCTCTCATCAACACTTAGGATAGTTCAATACTTTGCACAGTTCTGGATAAGGAAGAAACAAAATGTTTGGGAACACAGAGTAGGAACTCTGTACACATAGTAAATTATCATTCCTACCTAGAAGAGGATAAATAATTTGTAAGCATAAATACATCTTAAGCATATTTTATACTGTTCTATAAAGAANATTTTAAAAGTGTAAATGAAAAACTTTTTAATTTCCATGCTGAGAAAAGTATGCAGATGTATCAAAGCATTTCTATTAATTTCCATTATAATTATGCTTTTGTTAGATACTTTTTTTTTTCAAAAAAGAAAGTTTTTTTTACATCTTTTCTGAAACTTCTGTGCCATAATCAGTGAAGCAATGAAACAATCAGGTTCCGGATAAATAAAAGTATCTTAAAAACTGTAGCAATTTATTTTTATAATATTTTTATAACGTATTTTTTTCTATATAGACCTTTCAAAAACAGATTCTATCTGTCAGATTCATTATTTCTTAAGGAATTGACATCTAGTAATGCAATCAGTTTAAATTTAAATGATTTTTAATATTCTAGATAGAATTAGAATACACCCTGTTCTATGCATCTGTATATTTGGTCATGCACAAAGTCAACTTTAGCACGCACTGGCACNTAGTTTATCTAATTAATATAAAACTATTGATATAGGTTTAAGCTTAATTAATCTGAGACCTGGTTTTGATTTACCAAGTCCTACAAAATGAAAAGCCTCAGAACTTTGAGTAACTGCATCAACAGCAAATATTCCAACCATTCAAATAACAAATCATTTCTTGTTAAAAGGACATTTCAAGAGTGGGGAGACAATGGATTGTTTTATATATATATATATATTAATTTCAAGAACTTCTGAATCAGACACTGAAAATAAGCTTACTGAGGGAACATACTACAATGGTTCTTAAAAGTGCTTTTAAGAATTTACTGCCTCACAGTTGGAGATGACTTTCTCCACCCCCAGTCTTCATAAACTGGAAGTCACCTCTCATCAACACTTAGGATAGTTCAATACTTTGCACAGTTCTGGATAAGGAAGAAACAAAATGTTTGGGAACACAGAGTAGGAACTCTGTACACATAGTAAATTATCATTCCTACCTAGAAGAGGATAAATAATTTGTAAGCATAAATACATCTTAAGCATATTTTATACTGTTCTATAAAGAAGAAACATTACAATTTGAAAATATTAGCTGATACAACAAAACACATATATAATGACAAAACTATACATTTTTCTAGAACAGTTGTAGCTGAAATTTCATGCCATATATACCCCTTTTTTTGCAATAAACTTCGAATAACCTTTTATTTTATTTTATTTTATTTTATTTTATTTTATTTTATTGTTTTGTTTTATTTTATTTTATTTTATTTTATTTTATTTTATTTAGGTATTTTAAAAGTGTAAATGAAAAACTTTTTAATTTCCATGCTGAGAAAAGTATGCAGATGTATCAAAGCATTTCTATTAATTTCCATTATAATTATGCTTTTGTTAGATACTTTTTTTTTTCAAAAAAGAAAGTTTTTTTTACATCTTTTCTGAAACTTCTGTGCCATAATCAGTGAAGCAATGAAACAATCAGGTTCCGGATAAATAAAAGTATCTTAAAAACTGTAGCAATTTATTTTTATAATATTTTTATAACGTATTTTTTTCTATATAGACCTTTCAAAAACAGATTCTATCTGTCAGATTCATTATTTCTTAAGGAATTGACATCTAGTAATGCAATCAGTTTAAATTTAAATGATTTTTAATATTCTAGATAGAATTAGAATACACCCTGTTCTATGCATCTGTATATTTGGTCATGCACAAAGTCAACTTTAGCNATTTTATTTTATTTTATTTTATTCAGGTATTTTAAAAGTGTAAATGAAAAACTTTTTAATTTCCATGCTGAGAAAAGTATGCAGATGTATCAAAGCATTTCTATTAATTTCCATTATAATTATGCTTTTGTTAGATACTTTTTTTTTTCAAAAAAGAAAGTTTTTTTTACATCTTTTCTGAAACTTCTGTGCCATAATCAGTGAAGCAATGAAACAATCAGGTTCCGGATAAATAAAAGTATCTTAAAAACTGTAGCAATTTATTTTTATAATATTTTTATAACGTATTTTTTTCTATATAGACCTTTCAAAAACAGATTCTATCTGTCAGATTCATTATTTCTTAAGGAATTGACATCTAGTAATGCAATCAGTTTAAATTTAAATGATTTTTAATATTCTAGATAGAATTAGAATACACCCTGTTCTATGCATCTGTATATTTGGTCATGCACAAAGTCAACTTTAGCACGCACTGGCACGCACTGATTATTTCAACACATAAAATAGAATCACTTGATGCTTTTAAAGAAGTTTAACAAGAGTGTGTTTAAAGAGAGGGGAAAGACAAAAGATCAGTTAATGACCTGAGGCCTCAGCAATGTATCTTTGATGTGGCAAACAAAGCTAATAAAACAACATGTTAACACAAATAAAGTATGATATATACAGGTTTTGAATTAGAATCTAAAGCTATAGGTTGTGTGAAAGTCCTTTTAGAAGCTCCATATAAACAGAATGATCATTCAGTTGAAAATCTGGTACTTCATATTGAAGTTAAAATGTATTCAACAGTATGTACAATAATAGCTCAAGTTTTACAGAACAAAATACATCAATGGAAAAATCTTGGAATTGATTTTGTATTTATATGTTAATTTATGTGTCGCGCATATTTTATCAAGGGCGGAGCAAGGATTAGCCGGTGTTCGTAAAGTCACAACTGCTTAGAATCAATTTGGTCATCGTAAGGTTGAAAAATCCCATGCCAGTGATCAAACAAATTATTCATAGTTTTATTTTTTCTGTTTTATAAAAAGGTCTTCTTTGTCACATAGTTATAAAATTATGGATTATATATATTACTCTGTTAAAGAATTCATCATCAGTAGAGTAGACAGAAAGCGCACATTATAATGTAATGATGAATAAAAGGAAAAGAGATTCTAGCAATAGAGATATCGTAAGTGTGATTGCAGATTACCAGAACTGTACTGCAAATTGTTCTGCAAATCACAGTGATAACAATTCCAAATACAATCTGCTAGTCCTGTTTATGTTTATTATGGTGCCCTACACACTATGATGTCATAAACCAGATCTTCAGTGATAATATAGCATAAATAGATAATACAGTATATAAAAGAGAGAGAGAGAGAGAGAGAGAGAGAGAGAGAGAGAGAGATTTTGCCTGTATTGCCTGTAGGACTTTTAGTTTCATTCCAGTCTTTGCAGCTACAAGGGAGATAAATTTATTATTATTATTAAGGAAAAAAAAAAAAAAGGAAAAGATTTCAGGAAATCAGCTGGCTCTTGCAGATGGGAATAAAGAATGATCCCAAATATTCCTGAAGTCATCAACATTAGATATCTCAGAGAAATATATCTTGCTTTAGAATTCTACAACTAAGGGCCCTTCTTAGAGACTTCCATGGGTTCTCAAACAAGTAAATTAAAATCACCAACAATTACAGAAGAAGCGAGAATAAGTAGTAGAACTTCAGAAAACAGAAAGCAACATGGTGATAAAATGAAAGCCAATGAATGAAAATGTCCTCTTCTGAAGAATTGTCAGAGGCTTAAATTTAGTTCAGGATACCAGATAAATACCACGGTTTGGTTTAGTTTTAGCTTTGTTTGTTGGAGGGATTGGGGGGGGAGGGGGATAATCTTTTTTNTCTTTTTTTTTTTTTTTTTTTTTTTTGCAATTGAGACTCAATAAATCAGAGAGACGATTGAGCCCAGCCCAGAGGAATAATCTAGCTCACTATTTTCAAAATATTCCAATATTTGTGAGGAAGTGAATGAAAACAAAAACTATTTGGAAACAAGAGAAAGAGTTCTGAATGGCCTTAACTGACTTTTCGTTTATTGTAAGACTACTATTGAAAAAAAGAAAAAAAAGTGCATTTTAAAATGAGTATTTTCGTATGATATGAACATTTGTTTTCCACTGCAGAAGTTTTCTGAAGAAAAAAAAAAAAATAGGATAACTTATGTCTGGAAGCCTGTCCTTTCTCTTGCACATATACACATACTGAGATTAAGAATAGAAGTTTCATGACTTTCCTTAGGACAGAGATGATAGCCAGGATACCCAAAGAGGCTAAAAGACTGCAGAGCAGCAGTCTTTCATAAAGAGAAAAGAGGATTTAAGACTCACATACTATTTGTATTTGGCTGCCAGATTCTTGTTATAATCCCATATTTCTATCTATCAGCAGCCTCCTCCAGCATCTTTTTCCTACTACAGGTAAGGGTAGAATCAATAAAAAACTTTAAAAATCAGAATCTTATCCTGAAAGATAGATCCGTGAGCAGGGTAAAACCTTCAGGTACACACATATCTGTAGAACTTTAAAAAATGTTGCATAAATGCATACAACTGCGTAAGGACATGTTTGCATAAAGTTTATCTGTTTTTCCAAATGAAAATAAGTTAGATATTAGTATCATACCCTTTTCAATACAGTGATTTATGAAACAGAGTTTGGAAGGAAATAAATACAGAGCGCACACCAATTACAAGAATATACATATAAAGATTGGACAAACAATAATGTTTATTTAGATGATGCACAGGTTGCAGAACTTCTCAGTTTGTAATAAGCTAAGATTTTCCACCTGAAAATATTTTCTAAAACTTTCACTCAAGATTTTTCTGTTTAATTCCAGACACACAAGATATGGTTTCAAAATCAATGAAATTTTCTGTTGCATTTCTTACAAAGTCCAGATTCTTATTATTGCAACACTAAACTAGGTTTAAATGTCCTAAAATATGCGTATAAGTGATATTTCTTCCACAGACACTTTAAAACTCATTTGGAAATGCTGGAATGCATTTTTTTTTCTGGTATGTTGATGTATGATCAACATACTTCAGTATGTTGATGTAAGAAATAGCATCTCAGTGGGAAAATGTCAACTACAAATCCCATTAAAATGATATGTCTTAGACATGGTCATATCTTTTAATTAAATCACTTTGAAAAAGCAGATCCGAACTTAGTTAACTTTGAGGTACCACAGTGGAAGTTCCGTTGATTAAGCAGAAGATCAAAGAAAGAATGGAACTGCAGTGGCTGGTAAGTTACTTAAAAGCTGTTTTGATTAAAGAATGTTAGCTAATATTGAATTTAATTGTGTTAGAGGCAGCACCCTACTGATAATAAAGCTGGGAGATATAGTTAGCATGTCCTTTATAAGTTGTGTCTACATTTGATTGATTATATGCAGTTCTGGACGCAGATTTGCACTACAGAGGCTTGAGGAAAAAAATCATAGAATCATAGAATCATAGAATCATAGAATATCCCGAGTTGGAAGGGACCCATAAGGATCATCCAGTCCAACTCCTGGCACTGCACAGATCTACCCAAAATTTTAGACCATGTGACTAAGTGCACAGTCCAAATGCCTCTTAAATTCAGACAGGCTTGGTGCAGTGACTACTTCACTGGGGAGCCTGTTCCAGTGTGCAACCACCCTCTCAGTGAAGAACCTCTTCCTGATGTCTAGCCTAAACCTCCCCTGCCTCAGCTTGACACCATTGCTGCGGGTTCTATCACTGTTGATTAAGGAGAATAGGTCGGCGCCTGGCCCTCCACTCCCCCTCGCAAGGAAGTTGTAGACTGCGATGAGGTCTCCCCTCAGCCTCCTCTTCTCCAGGCTGAACAGGCCAAGTGACCTCAGCCGCTCCTCATACGTCTTCCCCTCTAGGCCCTTCACCATCTTCGTTGCCCTCCTCTGGACACTCTCCAGCAGTTTTACATCCTTTTTGTACTGTGGTGCCCAGAACTGCACAGAAGTACTCAAGGTGAGGCCGCACCAGTGCAGAGTAGAGCGGGACAATCACTTCCCTCGACTGACTAGCAATGCCGTGCTTGATGCACCCCAGGATATGGTTGGCCCTCCTGGCTGCCAGGGCACACTGCTGGCTCATATTCAACTTGCTGTCAACCACAACCCCCAGATCCCTCTCTGCGGGGCTGCTCTCCAGCGTCTTATTGCCCAGTCTGTACCTATAGCCAGGGTTGCCCCGTCCCAGGTGCAGGAAAAATCTAACCTTAATTCTAAACTTATGCAGAAAATCAGCTTTTATTTAAAGAAGATATTTAAAAAAGAGAAGAAAAGGAGGAGAAGGAGAAGGAGAAGGAGAAGGAGAAGGAGAAGGAGAAGGAGAAGGAGAAGGAGCAGGAGAAGGAGAAGGAGAAGGAGAAGGGAAGGCAAGGCAAGGCAAGGCAAGGCAAGGCAAGGCAAGGCAAGGCAAGGCAAGGCAAGGGCAAACTATTTGCACGAGGATTTGTCCATTAAGTTTCTCCATAGTGAGTTGAAGTTAAATGAAATGAAATTGTCTCAGTCCTTCAACATCACACTTGTTATTTACATCACTTTGTTTTATAAAATAATCTCAATCTTCCTAAAACTTATATTAGAGTGGAAATTTCCACCTTGGGAAACTATTGTGTCTCTAATAACTCCTGTAAGAATTCTGTCTATTTTCTGTGTAATGTTGATTAACACAAATATTGTTTACTTCTTTTTTTTCTAAGAGTTTTTCTTCCCAGAATCTACACAGATTCTTCTTTAGCTTTTGCCTTTTGTATTACAGTGTTGACCACTAAAATATAATTGATCTTCTGCCTCAGAATTCCTGCTGTTTCATGAGCTTTGTTACGATTCAACATAATCTATTTCCCACTGATGTTGGAAAACATAATAAGGTCACAGCAGGGAAGCTTTAGCTTCATTAAAACACATTATTATAAAAAATAAAATGATCTAGGGTAAATTGGTTTTGTCCTTGTGGTACAGTTTGCATATATCCACATTAATCTGAGCATATAAAGCAGCAATAAATTTGCCAGCCCTATTGCATTACAAATGATCCTCCTTATCTTTCATTTCACTATGGGAACCTCTAGTGGCAGATAGAGAAGTCAATACTTTGCATTCCAGGTGATATCTACCTTCATTGGGTAAAAAGATATTAAACCTCCATGCAAGAGCTGGGAAAAAAATAGTCAAATATAAAGAAAAAAAGGTCAATAAAAATTTTTATTTCTGTTTCTAAATTGTGTTGAAGTTTTTACTTGTGTCCAGCAAATGTACATCAGAGTTATTTAAAAGAAATAAGCATGGAAGGAAATAAATTGAAATTTTGACATCAGATTTTCATTTATCACACAAACCCATAATAGAGGGACTGTGCATAAAGATTTAAGATAGGAAATCAGTGATTGTTCTATTAATCTATTTTAACTGATACTAAAATCTGACAGAGCGAATTACAAGTTGCAGGCAGTAAGTCTTATCAATTCATTACTACTTTAAAGGTTCTCCCTTCTCTCTTTCTCTTTGCCTTCAGCTGCTGGATTTTGCAGTTCAATTTTTCAGTTTATTTTTGACTGCTTTTAATTAAATTTGATGGCCTGCTTCTGCACCAGTGAAGTTATTGGAGTTGCAAAGCACTTTGCTGTTATAATGATGACTCCCTTGATGTCTGTTCATTATTAACTGCTTTTCAAAAGTGCTTCTCTCAACTCTCATTTTATAAATATTTAAATAACTGTGAATTTCTATAACATAAATATCTGGGCACTAGCGATAGGAATTCTGTTGCCTATTTAATAGGTTTTACATAATAATATGATTTTTAAATAAAGTTATGCATTATAATGTTAATTGGGAAAGTGTTTTCCCTAAATCATGTTACTTGTCAGTGTCAGCACAAATTGTAGTAATATTTCAAAGGAGCAGTAATCAATGAATTAGTCACTAGTTTATGAACTATTGCATATGTGGGTATATTTTTCATTCATCTTAATTATTCAGAGCAACAGATGAATAAGTAAATAATATAAAACCAAAAGATCACTTCTGATCTTTGCACTATGATGCTGAACTAGTATTATTCATCTTCATTGTCTTCTGCAACAGATTTCCATTTTTAATACAAATTTACCTGGAAAAAGATGTTACAGCAAAGGGAAGGAAAGAGTTTTTTAATTACTAGCAATAATTAATGACTAATGTGAGAAAAAGACTGATGGTGAAGTATTTAAGAGGCCTACAATTTTTCAATAGACATGACTTTAGTTCTTAAAACAAAAGACTTCTCTTTGCTGTTTAATGGGTCAGCTACGTGCCCCATCTCCCATGGGCAGGGAGTCAAAAAAAAAAATAAAATTTCATATTCCTCTAAACATTAACAAACAGAATCTGCCTATCCTTTCTCATGCTGATAAGTGCCTCGTTTTCCAAAGATTCTTATCAACTTTAGTGAAAATTCTCACTGGAGGCCTGCATTTAGTGTGAGTAATAGAGGTAAAATGTGGCACAGCAACATTCAGTAGTGAAGAAATTTTGCCTTTTGAATTCAGAAAAATGAGAGTAAGAGGTAGTTGGCCATGTGGCTCTGGAAGTTTAGATTTATTTTAGAACATCCTGCTTTAGAAAACAGTAATTTTAAATTGTAAACTGGGTATTTCCTTGGTAAAAGGCACATCTTCCAGAGTACTTTTTTCATCATACAGGGCTACAAGACCTAAAGTCACAACAGCTATGTAAGGAAGTAGAACCTCTTTTTTTTTTTTTTTTTTCTTTTTCTTTTTCCTTCCACACATGGTGCTCTCTGCTACTATTTGCACAAGGTCCAGATTTAGGGATTACTTGGTGCTGCATTTTCCTGCACTGAACTCCTCACCTAATTTTATTACTATTGTATAAGAAAATTTGTATTTTCTATAACTTTAATAAAACTAGACAGTAATCATACCTGAAATTAATTAATTGTTTGAAGTAAGTCTACACTGGGGGTGTTCAGATGACAACTAAATATAAAAAGCAGGCATAGAAATTCTATTATCTGGCAATTGAAAAATATAGCAATATAGTTATCTATTGTAAGCACAGCAAGGATACTACACTTCTATGACTGTAACACAGACAGCAACATTAGGTTTAGTCTTGACAGCTGTGGTGAACTTGTGATCATAAAGACCTTGGCACAGCCTAACAATTTACACACACCTCTGATGTCCTTTACTTTCTACATACTCAAGGCTATGGAAGAAGTTTCAAATGAGTCAATTCTGCTCTATTCTTTCACTTTTTTTTCCAAACCATAATATTCCCTGACATATTACAGAGGCAAAAGATCTGGTAGCCTTAATTTACTCATATTTCATAGATTCATATTTGTTGCAGATGGAAATGATATGCACTTCATTTGTAAGAGAGAAGCAGCAATTTTATTGATATAATGTAGTGATCTAACAAAGCTTAACAGCAACAACAAGCTTTGAGACAGCAAGGTACGCTTGGATATCTACTGTATAGAGGACAAGGTCAGACAGCTGTCAGAAGACCTTCCTGTTGAGTCACGAGGTTCAGAGTAGCCCACCCTGCATTCCAAACTCTTTCTTAGACGGGTGCCTAGGCGTGGCTGGATCCAAACTTAGTCCCAGACTTGGTCAACAGTTTATGTCTAAAGGTTCTGGAGACCCTCTCATTGAGTCATGAGGTTCAGAGTGGAACCCTTGCTTTCTAAAATCCTTGAACTGAAGAGATAAGGAGATTAGGTGTGGCTGAATCCACTCCTAGTCCCAGACATGGTCAATGGTTTATGTCTAAAGAATTATGTGTACACAAAATCCTTTAGATTACTTAGCTAAGAACTGGGGAGGAGGAGTGAAATGTGCATAATCTTTCTAAGATATAGTCTTAGTGAAGCTTACAAAGTTTAACAAGCTATTAATTAATTACTGAGGATCTGTTGCAGCAAGGAATCGAGAAGTAAGGGATCTCTGCAGCAGGTGTAACCTTGACAGGCATACCTACTCAAGAGGAGATCCTGTCATATAGCCTGCTGTTTTACAGGACAGCTCAATGGGTTCCTGGGCTCCTCACTGTTTATGATGTAAGATGATTGACTCATAGTCATATTTGCAGACCGACTGCTGTTACTTTCTTCCAAATCTGGCTTGAGTTGGACATTGACCAGCACTGTGGGCAGGTGAGCACATTGATCAACTAGACCCTTGGCTATTGTGTCTTATCTGTCTCCCCCTGAATCCACACTCAGATGGTTGCAGCCATCACAACCAGACACATTTATCACAATGGCCACTAGTGGTTTTCACTTGAGCAGGGTGTTGGGTGAAAGACCAAGTTTGGGGTGGGGGCGAGCATACCATCAAAATATCTTCAGTGATGTTAATATAGCAGCCTAAACGTCACAGCAGGTATTATCTCATCTGTCAAAACAAGTTCTCCAGAAATGTCATAATACTGCAGGATATCTATCCATCATGCCCATTATCACAGGAAGAGCACCTGTTTTCTGGCCTTGTTGATTCTTCCACCTTTTACAAAGGGTTATCCTAAACACTTTAAAGAAAAAATAAACAATGTGGGAACATTCACACATATTAGTTACAGCTGGTTAGTTCTCCAATTCTAAGTTCAGCCATATTTTAAAGGAAGAATAATTTTTACTGGTTGTTCTCTACTAAAAAATGCAACTTCACATTTAAAGTAATGATTTTAATGTTTCCAGAGAACCATCAAGTCTTAATTATTTCATGACTCATTTTGTGTGAACAGCTGCTACCTTTCCAGCTAACAGTGGACAACCTTTCTGGTCAGACAGGAGAGTGATATATAGCTGTATCTTTTTTGCAGTTTGATTAGACTTAGCACATACAGTCTACACTGAACATCCAAGCACAACAGGTCCAGACCATGTGTCATTTGCACCGCTGAGGAGCAGAACATAGTAGCAGTGGCGAAGAGAGGAAACTGTAGTCACTCAGATTTTGGTTCCACTGTCATTGTAACCAAACTTTGAACACTCCCATGCATCTATTACATCATCCCTCAGTCTCCTCTTTGCTGGACCTGAGTCCCAGCACTTGGAATTTGAAATAAATACCTGTATATCTGTCTAAAAACCATAACCATATCCACCACAAACTAAAAGTTCAATTTACATCAAACTTTTCAGCGGTGATGGAATAGGTTAACACTGAGCTGGTCTGTTCTAAAAGGACTGAGTTTCACTGGGGAAACCTGAAACTCATCAGGCCAGGAGCATCAGAAAGGACCTCAAAACACAAACAAAACAAAACAGACACATTAGCCTCCCTCTTGGAATACTGCTGAGCTTTTCACAACCTTAGCAAATGTTTTAAGAATAGAGAGGGATCAGGTGTTATATCTGCTGCTAATATGCTTTGAAGCAGCAAATGTTTAAATGTGATTTTTGCCATAGTAAGCAATGATGTGTTTGGGTATATGTAGGCTACTTGCCAACCTGACTGACACTATTTGAATGCTACTGATTTATTAGAGAACAGTAAGTTAATTTAAATTGCTTTTTAAAAATAAATAAAAACCAAACTACAATGGTTTGGGAGTTTTTAAGAGTGATCTAAGATAAGACATGGGGAGAGTTGTCCTGGTTCAATGTTTGATTTGTAATGTTAATTGTGAACTCAAAAGTCCTTTCCTATAAATTCCTGGAAACATTCATCAGCAACAGAAGCTAACTAAACTTTCTTTAATAATTAAACCAGCAGGCATAGTTCTATGGATAATCTATTTATTTATATATGAGAATAAGAATCAATACTAAAAGGAAAGAAAGAATCAATCTAGTAGCTGTAAGAAAGTGTGAATTTTAGATTTAATTCTTTCTTTTTTCCTTTTCTTTTCTTTTCTTTTCTTTTCTTTTCTTTTCTTTTCTTTTCTTTTCTTTTCTTTTCTTTTCTTTTCTTTTCTTTTCTTTTCTTTTCTTTTCTTTTCTTTTCTTTTCTTTTCTTTTCTTTTCTTTTTTTTAAATTTGTGGGCCAAAAGGCACTGTAGAAAGATGATATATAGAGATAAGAACATTTCCTCTTATTTTCTGTCCCAAAAGAACTCAAGCCTTTTCAGTATAAGCAACACATTCTTGTGTATTTCAGTATATTTAGGTGGAAACCATATTATTTTGTGATTACTGTTACTTCACGAGCACATAAATGAATAAACGTTTCTGACTAAACAAATGTCTTTAACTTTGGATGAAACAAATAACAGAAAATTTACAGGGGAAGTACATATAAAATATAAAACCTAATCACAGATAAAGGAAAGCATCGCTCCTTTCCACAATAAAAGTAGATAAATTGACTCAAAGTAAAGCTTTTAAGAATGATTAAATTAGTTCATGTTGCTATTTGTATCGGGTCCGACATTTTGAAGCCTCATGTGTAGCCTCAGCTACCCGACCTGATTCGCCCCTCTGA
>VXAA01005996.1:7468-62302 GCA_013399115.1 Anseranas semipalmata
AAAAAGAGAAGAAGAAATAAAAGATTGTTTGTGGCAAATAGAAAAAAAAGTAAATTTTAATTGTAATTGTAAATTGTTTTTTTTTTCTTTTTTGCTCTTATTCTGGTCTAGCTTCTTGTCGTAGTTGCAGAAGATTCAATGAGCTAATCAAACATCTCTTACATTGTTAGGCCTGAGAACTGTCAAATACAGACGAAAGTCTGAAGAAACCCAATCTTAGTTATCTTAAATATTTTGTTGAAATTAAAAAAATAAAAATTACCTTTGAAAATGCAACAATTTTCAAAGAGATTGTTGCTAAGTACAAGGAGTTCATTACAAAATCCATGAGGTTCCACCAATCATGAATGTAGTCCTGCAGTCCACCATCCCACATCTGTTTAATTTCACCCCAGATAAAGCCTGTAAATAGAACATAATTCATTAAGCACGAATACTAAATAAAAAGTCTGCAACTATCCTGGACACCTATCTCACAATAGATTGATTTTTCTTACATTAATTATAGAGGAAAGGTGAATGAGTGCTCTAAATTACATATCTAGTCAGGTGAAATTTTATCTTTCAATTAATGTTTCCGGAATCAACTTGTCAGACAAACCAAAAAAAAAAAAAAAAAAAAGCACCTGCTTGTACAAGGGTAATTTCTTTGGTGTTCTTCAATCTCTTTCTCCATCATGTCCTAATAAGTGTAAAAAGGGTCTCAAAACCAGTCACCACTGCCAACTCTGTCCTCAGTATCCGCTGCAATGTAATTCAAACTGGAAACTTTATGACTGCAGGAACCAAGCCAGCTCATTTTTTATTTCAATTGGAACAAACGCTGTAAGTGAGAAGATTTCTATTATTGCTGTCAATGCTGAGCTAAAGTCTGCCTTTCCCATAGGAAAGAACAGTGTCTTCAGTGGAATACTTTTTGTTGATTCCTTCCTTTGGGACTTCAAGGAATAGAAACTGTTTTCAGGTGTGCAAAGCATGCATTGCTGTGGACACAAGCTGATACAGAAATATTCAATCCCAATGGGAATTTTTGCAAGTTGTCTGACATGAGTTCAATTTAACAGCTTCAGAGACAACTGTGTGGAGACTTTTTAGTGCTGTAAACATTAAAACAAAACCTCTGAAGAGGATACTCCACATTACTGTATAATATGGAATGATAAAACATAAAAACAACTATGGAATGGTTAGATGCATACTTCTTATTATTATCTACAAAGCTTTTTGATTAGCAATACCAATAGAGCTTTTACATTTTTCACTGTTAATTCTTTGCTGAAAGGAATTTCCTACTTTTGTGCTCATTACAGGAACAACATTTACAGCAAAAGAAGACAACCTACAACATATGGATGTTGAGATACAGCTAATTCATCATGGCTTTCCTCCAGCTGCTTTTCAAATACTCTTTTAGAAAGTGTTGAACAGATTTCATGCAGGGACTTGCAGAGTCCTGCATCACTGTAGTCAGGGCTTATTTCACCTTGAAGCTTAACATTTTGTTTCAGTGGTCTTCTAGTTGACTGCAAGGGTAAAGGGTGTCATGGGAGGGGGACAGATAGGACAAGTACAATTTAATTTTGTAGTGTTTTGGTTAAAGTCATTCTGTCTCCTGATTGCTTTTGAAAGGAAAAATTCCCTTCCTCACTACCTTGCCCCTTTGGATCTCAGACACATGTTCCTGTCTTGTTTCTGCATGCTATCATCAGTAATCAGGAGCCTCAGGAGTATCTGATTCATCTGATAGATCCAGCAAATTTTATTTTCATAGGGTTCCTTTTCAGACACACCACCATCACTATTTCAGCTGCAGAGCTGTAGGAACATGTTCTGAGAAAGGACCATAGTGGGAGCATGTGGACAGGGACATGCCCATTCAGTATCTACATAAGCCTAGACAGGCTGATTACAACTCTACCTTCAAGTGATCAGATAAAACTGATACACAAAATATAGCACTAATAAGAAGCTAAGATTTATTTTCATGCTTCATCCAGTGCGATGATTCATAGTGAGAAAAGAGCTGAACATTCTTGCTTGTCAGGCGTCAGTATCCACTGACAGTGTCCACTGCTACTGTTAATGGCCCAAGCACCATCACAGAGGGAAGATACCTTCACAGGGCTGCTAGGCAGACTCAAAAATGCCTGCAGTTTCAGCCTGTGCAAAGACTTAACCATCTACCTTTCAAAGAGCTGCACACTCCTGTCACACAGCACAAATCAGCAGGTCTGGCTCCCGCTTTGCTCCACAGTCCCCTCCAGCATTCAGCATGTAGTCCGTGTACTTGCAAATATCGCTGCTTGGTATTTTGCTATGCTTTAGGCACAATGTCTTGAGTATCATCAGGTCATAAAAGCAGTGGATTTGTGGGTTGCAATACAACCCTCACATTTCAGACACTGCTCTGAATTGCTCCTGCTCAAACTGCGAAACAGCACATAAAATTAACCATTGTGCCAGAGGAGCCTGAGGTGGGGTCAGAGGAGACCTGGAGCCAAAGGCTGTATAATACAGATATGGTCCCTAAGCCTCAGTGTTAGGGAACAGCTCCTTGCCCTCTTTTATTAAGTGATCTTGACACTGGGATGACTCCTGTGGCTCAGAAAGCAGGTGGTTCCATTGATAGAAAATCCCCAAATAAAAATAAAATAATAATAAAAAAGCTTTACAGAAACTGATATGCACATTCATATAACTAAATAACTAAATAAACTCTTCCCTAATTCATCATAGTTAAGCATTCCCTTTAAAATATGCTTTAAAAACAGAGCACGAATAGGTTGGGGTGATCAATAAGATGAATGCTTAAATGAAGCATTCCTCTACTTTGCCCTCGTGAGGCCCCATCTGGAGTGCTGCATCCAGGTCTGGGGCCCTCAGAACAAGAAAGATGTGGACCTGTTAGAGCGGGTCCAGAGGAGGGCCATGAAGATGATCAGAGGGCTGGAGCACCTCTCCTATGAAGACAGGCTGAGATAGCTGGGGATGTTCAGCCTGGAGAAGAGAAGGTTCTGGGGAGACCTCATTGCAGCCTTCCAGTACTTAAAGAGGCTTATAAAAAAGATGGAGAGTGATTTTTTACCCGGGCAGATAAGTGATAGGACAAGGGTGAACAGTTTTAAGCTGAAAGAGGGGAGATTTAGGTTAGATGTTAGGAGCAAATTCATCACTCAGAGGGTAGTGAGGCACTGGAACAGATTGCCCAGAGAAACTGTGGATGCCCCATCCCTGGAGGTGTTCAAGGCCAGGCTGGATGGGGCCCTGGGCAACCCGATCTAGTGGGTGGCATCCCTGCCTACGGTAGGGGTGTTAGAACCAAATGATCATTAAGGTCCCTTCGAACCCAAGCCATTCTATGATTCTATGATTCAGTGAAAAGCTGTAGGTTTGTTAAAGTCTTCTGCTGAGATATTCCATGATTCATAACCAGCCAAAGACATGAACTGACACAAATGCAACAGGGTTGTTCTCTGTAAGACTGTTGCTCAGCATCACATACTTTGACAGCACTGACTGAAATATAATAGAATGATGTACAGACTGAAAAAGAAATGCTGAGTAATGCTTCTGCATTAGATCTGTTTTTAAGTGAAATTCAGACTCATTCCCAACAATTCCTGGGCTTCAGAAAACGAAATATAATTGTAAAGTTGACATTAACAGAGAAATATTGCCCTATTGAATAATTCTAGTGGAATAGAGTATATTATAAATTTGATCATTTAGAATGAGAAGCATAACTAATCCAAACTACCAGTAATGTTGAGGTCCTTTGTCAGTTAAAAGTTCTGAGTATAGTTTGACATCATAATGTTGGTGATTCTAACTATTTTTTCTTGGTTCGAGACTACTCCTATGTTTATCCTGATGCAGGGGTTGTTCTTTTCAACCAAATGATTTTGGTAAGTTGGAATCCTACATTATTTTTGGCTATGCTGGGGATGTGATAGTTTAGTCTTTCTTGCCAGCCAAAGATCTAAGTGCAAACTCCTTAAATAAACACAGTTACTGAGATTTTATGGGACCCCAGAGAACTTGAAGCTAGGCTGACTCTATTTCACTGACTGTAATGGAGAAGACCTTCTCCATTAAGTGATAATTAAGTGATAAAATTGTTCTTTTCCATATAGCAGCTGACACATATCAAATTCAGTGGATAGGTCATGGAGCATTGTGGCTGTGGATGAGATTTTTCTTACTTAGTTTTAATTTTCTACAGTGCAAACAGCTCCATCTGAGGTAGCCACCCTAGATTCCCGTTAAAGTCAATGGAGAGAAAGAGTCAATTCTGGGGACTGGATCAGACACAGACACTGCTCTACAGAAGTCTACATTTAGCCAGATGAATGCCAGCCTCACAGTCTACCCCTAATGCAGAAATTAGTGAAAGGGCTGATTATGAGCTTTTCAATGAAGCAGAACTTCATTTAGTTTCAGCGTGTTTGAAAAATTTCACTGCTTTTGAGCAGTTTCCATGACTCGATGATCAGAGTCTGGAAGGTTCCAGCCTTGTCTTTAAAGGCTTTCAGGGCCCATAATACTAAAATGGAATTTGGAGCCAGGAGATTCTGTACTTGGTAGTAGTTTTCTGCTTTTAACACTGCTTTGGGTGTTAGATGACTAGGTTTGAAATGTATATTTCAGGCAAATGAATCAGTGACACACACACTATCCATCCATGCACAGTAGTGTTTCTCAGACATGTCAGGTATCTACTCTCTTTGAAGAGAAATCTTGGACAGTACAAACTCCTAAGGTGGATTGCCAAAGCCCATAACTCCAGAGCAATCATACCACAAAAGCTGAGTTCAGTCGTTGAAGGTACCAGGTCTCCATGGCTAGGTATCCTGAGGGGTGTTCAAGCAATGAACGAAGGGAGAACTGGAATTTGTATAATCCTCTAAGTCCTCCCAGGTGTGCCTGTGAAAGTGTGCTCTGAAGTCTGATAGCCTTTCTGCAAAGCTGAAGACTTCTGGAAGGCCTAATAAGCTTACATGATGGAGCTATTCTGGGCAAGGAACCTCAGAGATTCCAAGCTGTGTGATTTAGGGTTAATTTGCAGTCACATATCCAGAGGTCTTGACGTCCTGTTGTAGACCATAAAAAGGAACTTTTTGCAAGAAAGAAAAGTTGGTAGGGAGAAGTCAGCTCTTCTTTTCACAGTGTCTGACACATTATGCCAATTTTGTTCTGTTACATTCATTAGGAGAATTGGTTAAAGGTTAGGAAAATCTATGTATTTTTAAAAAAAGAAAAATACACCCAGAGGTCAAGGCAGTATTATCTCTGTGACCTTGCACACTTCCCTTTTCTACCTGGGGGACTTATGGGTAGCTGGACACAGCCTGACATTATTATCTAAGGAGTTGTTTGGGCAACTCCAAAACGTGACCTGACATGATACAAGCACTGAAGAAATGCAGATACAAGACTGTCTGATGGGTGCATTCTTACAGGTAGGAAAGAGATCTAGAGTCCAGGCATTGCCTAGTTATTAATGTGCTAAAGCAGCAATGTTATCACATGGCAATAGAGCAACATGTGTGACAACAAGAAGGACTTCTCGACAAAGCAGAGGACACCACCCTCTTTCACACTGGTACCAGGGAAAAACTGCTAAGAGGAACCACCCAAATACAAGGGGTAGATCTAAAAGTGAGAACATTTAGACAGTTAGACTGGGAACCAGTTCATTGCCCAAAGCTCCCGTCGTCTCTCTGGGAGGAAACAAGCATCTCCAAGGCAATGATCCTGTCATCTGCAGGTGGCTGAATCTTCCCATTGACTGAAAAGGTAGCTGTGGAGGATTAGCCTGAATTAAAACAGATGTCTAACTTCCAGGTGCTTGTATTTAGCTGAAATAATTTCACACAGATCAGATTTCACTGTTGTAGCTGGATAAGCTTTGCATTATCCCGATTGTCTTTTTGCTCCAACTCTCATCTTCCAACCCTATCTCTTCATACCAGCTATATTTCACATCTGTCTTTTACACCCTCACCTGTCCATTCCCCATCATCCTGCTTTTATCATTTATTTCCACTTAAAAGGCAATTATCAACATTATACAGCTCTTCCACCTCATTAATCAACGATTAAATTGAAAAGTTGAAGGTGAGACTTCCAAGCATTTGTTGTCACTGTTTATAACTTAAAAGCTAGAGTAGTAAAAGAGAAGTAACAGCATGGTATTTTGAAACAGGCTGAAAAGATAGAAAAAAAATGATTAAACATCCCATAGTTTTAATGGAATGAAATAGACTTAAAGTCAGGGCAGGAATCCCACAGACCACATGAGGCCCTGGGAATGACAGACAACATGGATGATTTTGAGAAGCACTGTGAATTATTACATGTGCAAACTGATCAATGCAACCGTTTGACTGAAGTCCAGCTTGACTGATACATTCAGCTTGACTGTCAAAGAAAGTTATGAAAGTCAGTATTCTGAACTTTGTTTTAAAAATATCTGTGGATCCCTAGCTAATTTTGGCCTTACCTTTCCTGCAAAAAGATTTGTTGCTCTGTGCTATTTTTGTTCCTTACCAATTAGTGATGGGAAGCAGGAGGCTCCTCAGGGTCAGTTTCTGCATGCCAAGTTCAACAAAAACCTTTCAGTATGTTTCTTGAAGAGCATATTTTCACTGGACTGTGAAACCACTTAACATACTCAACTTTGCTCTACAATACACTTGAGTTTTTCACAGGTACAAGAAATGAGACAAGCTGCTAATGATTTAAGCTCTCTGAAGCAAGGGGAGGTCATTCCAGGGAATTCAGTGAGCATCAATAAAGCTTGAAATATCTCTTCTATTTTACATCTGGTCTGACAAACTGATCTCTATTGAAGGGATATGAAGGTGGCAAGAGAAATGGTGAGGTATTTTGGTGTAATTCATGGGTTTCCAATCTCTGGGGCATATTTTTTACCGGAATACAGCTATTTCAAAGGAACATGCACAAAATCAAAAGCAAACTTTCTGCTTTCCCCTAGGAATAGGGAAAGGGATGTTTGGGAGGTGAACAAATACCCAGTGTCTGGGTCCTGTGTCAGGTCAGACAAGGAGCCAGGAATGACATAGCCAGAGGCACTGTTGTCCCAGCTCTTTTCCCAGGACAGTGATATTCAAGCAATCTGAATCTAGGAATTGCCATTTTAAATTACTGAACACACAACTTAACTCTGAGAATACTTAATATCTAACCTCTGTTCACTCCTTGTCCTCACTTCCTCAGTTGTACAATTCGACTTAATTCTTTCCCCCACAGCAACAGTGAAGAGGAGTTTAGCAATGCGTCCAGAGTGTAGTGAAAATGTAAAGAGAAATACAAAGATTATGGAGCATTTGAGCTTTTTGGATGAAATATACTCTATCAGAGCTGAATCTATTCAGTGCTGATTATATATGAGCAGTACATTTACTCTTGTGTTCAGGTAAAAGTAAAATTTCCAAGAAACACTGATCAGCTGCAAATGAAACTGGTCTAGGAACAACATTATGAACTATGGTGTCATATGCATATATATGTGTTTCACCCACTATGGAGTGGAAAGTGCAAACAGTCTGGACAATCACCATCGAACAGCCCCTCAAATATTTATGGCTTAGTTTCACCAGCTATCAGATTGTTCGGTTGTTGAGTGTTTATGCAGCAACGTGTCCATATAAGTGGGACAGCAGTTCCCTTGACCCAATATTTTAAGTAGCAAGTAGTCTGACTTTTCCAGTGCTCTCATAAATGCTAGAAGCAAATATATGTAATTAGCAGTTACTTTTCTTTATTATTATTATTTTTTAAGTCTTTTGAATTTCCTTTGCAAAATGTTGTGAAATGCAAATGAATTTTGTTTCATTATCATAGTGGAAGATTAAAGGAAGTTTAACATAGTACATCTATCTTAACTTTATTGATCCTTTTTCTTCTCCGCTTTTTATGCCTCTGTAAAAGAGTGGTTTACAATTAAAAAAAAAAAAAAAAAGAAGAAGAAGAGGAAGAAAGAAAAAAATATTTAAGATCCTGTTCCTGTAGTGTATGTGAAATTAAATTGTAATGCTGGATTAACTGTTATATTCAATATAAATTGGCCAAAGGGGATAGTAAAGTTCAGATTAATCCAAGATGCTCATCCAATCCATTTCCCTTCTGTGTATTTAAGCCTTCAATACCAGTGGATGGTACACAATGATAATATAGTTGTCACAGTCTGGAGAAGCATGAAAGATGCTGTATTTCTGGAATGGATCATGTGCTTAAACAGAAGTGTCTAGTGTCATTTTAGATGCCCTATGGGTATCCAAGCTGGCCACCCCATGCATTGTCAAAAAAGGTACAGGTTTCCTGTAGGGTATTTATCACAGGTACAACCTCTCTGTATGTATATCAGCTTTTCATAGACTTCAAAATTGGTACCAGTTTCCTCTTTGTAGTCACCTGAGTCTCTTTCTTTATGTTTACTCTGATTTAATCTCCTAATTCATAATGACTGAACTTGCGAAATGTCTGAGTTTGGAGTAAGTGGTTATGGACAGATACCTAAATATGGAGATACAGTACAGAAATTCTGCACATTTCTATGTTTGAACTCTGCTCTACAATAATGTTGTAGATAGAAATTTACCTATCTAAAAGTATTGGTCCATTCTCACAGGTACTTTTACATAGGAGTCTATAAATCTCTTTAAAGAAAAAGTATATCCTCGTTTACTGCTTGTACATCTCTATTAAACTCTACAGGTTTACACGAGGAGTGGACTATGCATAATTTTACTCATTATCCTTTAATCTCCATGGTTTCATTAAAACTTTGTGGCAGGCATTTGTTGAAGTTGATTTAACACAGAAATTACTTTCTTACTTTCACAAAAATATTGAGGAAAGGGTAAAAAGCAAGGCTTATATCTTGTTACCAAATAAAGCATTAGTTTATAAAACAATATGTATCCTAGAAGTAGGGTCCTGGAGTCTAATACTCATTAAAGTGTTGTATCTACAAACATGTGTATGTTCTTTATTGCTCCCAGCACTAATTGCATTTTCTTGGTGTTGCTAGAATAACATAATGAAGCTATTCTTGTGTAGTTAGAAGAACCCACAGTTTTCAAGTGTGTGCAGGGCTTAAATCAACCAAGGGATGGAAGACCTGCAGGAAGAATAAATGAATGTATAGCTTGTCTATGAAGCACAGAAAGTCCCTCATAGCACTGCTCAAAAGCTCTTGGAGCCCTGCACAGAGCAGCTTGGCATCACATGTGCAGCGCTAGGCAAGGCCAGAAGTCAATATTTAGGATGTCTGAAACTGCTTATCCGTTTCTCCACTATTAATGAGCACGTATAGATTTGAAGATCTCAATAAAGAGGATCTAAACTTCATATCTGGGATCCCAGTCCTATGAAGGGGTCTAGTCACTGAAATACTCCATGCTTCAAAGCCTAAATAAAGTACACAGTACTGAAAGTAGAATTCACCACGCAAGACACCTAAAATCCTCATAAATTGCATTTTATGCTCATTTTGAGTTTCAAGCATCTAGCTGAGGTCCACAGGCAATGTGGACAGCAATGACAGATTGGAGGAGAGGAACAGCAGGAACTGGAAAGAGGAGTGAATCTCAAACGTATCTCACCAGCACTTCCTATCTCAGAGCTTCATCTAGATGTCCTTATGAGACTGAGTTTCAGAGTTTGAAGCATCTTCCTTTCCTAAAAAGCTGAAATTATATCCAATAGTAGCATCAACATGTGGCACTGCTGGTAGTGTAACATTTGGCATCGCAGCTTTATAGCTAAAATTCTTTCACAAGGAACAGGAAACTTGCCTTTTCTCAGCCTGAGGGAAGATGATTCTCTCTTTCTCAGGAGAATACTAGGGCAGGCATGGGGGGTGGGGCTAAACCTTGGTTCAGCTGCAGTTGTTTCTGAATTCTTAGGGAAAGGATTTGAAGACAGGATAAAGTAAAGGCTCTTCTAACTTCCGTGTTTGTTAAGTTCAGGGGTATCCTGATCCAGGTACCACATCTCCAGTATCGTGACTAGGAGCCACTGATTATAGCTGACTGTGACAGTATGGATGGTACTAAGTAATCAAAACACAGTCTGCAGCTCCATTGTAGATGGAAGACACATATCCAAAGGTTTTCCAGATTTAGGATAGAGTTTTACTAGAACAGCAAAAAATACATGTTACCTATACTTAACTGCAGCTTACAGCACAAATGAAAGTATTTTCAAAAAGAAAAAATGTCTCCTGGCTTTTTAATCATAATCAAAACAAGATATATCTCTTTGGCCTCAGTTTTGGAAATGGTAAGACCATTCTAGACAAAATCTTGCACACACAAATACACATATCAACGAACACCACTGACAACCAAAGAATATCTACATATAAAGTGCTTACCTCAAATATTTGAAACCTGATAAATCTCCAAGCAATTGCGTAAAAGGTCCTGTTATAGCAAGATTCAGGCACAAGTGACAAGTGACTCTCCTCATGTTTAAATAAATGACTTCAGTAGTGGATCCAGTTTCAGGATCCCCCCCAGAAAGAGATATTACCTGACTAAGTTGAACCTAGTAGAAGGCCATCAAGCTGACTGGGGGCTGGACCACAAGATGTACAAGAAGAGGCTGAGGGAGCTGGATTTGTTCAGCCTAGAGAAGAGGACACTATTAATGCTGTCATCCACTAATCCACTAATGAAAGTGCTGCTTATGAATAATTGGAGAAAGACTTGTCCTTGAAGTGCATATTGAAAGGACAAAAGCTAATGGTTGCAATTTGTGGCCTGGGATATTCCAACTGATACCAGGAAAAAAGTTCACCAGTGGCTAAATGTAGGCATGGACTGCTGAGAGAGGCGGTGGAAAATCCATTCCCGGAGAAATGTCAAGTTTTGACTTGACAAGGGCCTGAGCAACCTGATCTATCTTTGTAGTTAGCCTGTGTTGAGCAGTAGTTTGGATTAAATGGCCTTGAGTGGCCATGATATGCATTATCCTTCTTTGTGACTGAAGCTGTGTTCCATCTTTGTCTGGTATTATTTCCCCCCACTGCACTTTATTTGTCACTATTAGTTAAGCACTGTTGCATCTTGCTGGCTGTATTACCATTTATGTCTGCTCCCTGGGACATGTCAATTTGTACTAACTGTTTCATTTTTTACACATTTTTTTTCTAGCAAATTTAGAAGATGATGCATGGTGTACTTGCCACCTCTATGATCCCTTCATCTGAAGTGTCTCACTGTGCCATCAGTTTCGATGTGCATTTTGTTCAGTACTGACAAGAGTGTACATTCCCATACATTCCCCACAGCAGTTGGCTGTCCATGAATATTTGTGGTTTGCACAGTTCCTGAACATACACATTCTCTACAGAATCACACATTCTAATAATCTGCATAAACCACTTACAGAAAGAACAGGATGGGGGAATGGATTGTTAAACAGATTCAGTAAGGCTGCATTCCTGCCCCAGGCACTATTCTGAACAACATAGTTACAATGAACATTTAAAGATGCCCATAAAAGAACAAAAACCTCATCAAAACAAGATTGCCTTAAAAATTGTCCTTTTTGCTACAGTCACCCCAAACAACTGGCAAGGATCTTTTTAACCCCATCTGCTAAGCACTAGAAATATAGAAATGGTTGTTCGCTTTCTACTCTGAATTTTGCAGCATTCCCTGGTGAGCCAAGTGCCCACTCAGAGTACATTTAATGTGGTCACTGCTAGGTTTGAGGCTTGTGTCTCGAGCAAATTAGAACAGGTATGGGAAGTCTATGGGGATCAATATGATCTTTACTTGAGCTACTTTCAAGGCACACAGGGAGTGAGGCTCATTTCCCCTTTGCATCGCTATTAGTATGTTCAAAGGCAACTCAGGTACTGGACAGGGAATTTAATTATGCAAAATATTGTTCTTCACTTTTTTGACAATATAGGTTTGTTGTTGTTTTCTGTTTTTTTTGTTTGTTTGTTTGTTTGTTTGTTTTTCAGTGGTGATAGATTCTCCAGTATAGGAGACAGGCTTATGCTTCTGTAGCATGAAGCATCTGGCATGCTTGGGAAATCTGAACTAACAGCTGCTAAGAAGAAAAAAAATAAATTTTCTTACCAGCAAAAACTTATTTCATATTTGCCTCAATGCAAGGACAGGAGATTCCAACTTTTCTTACCTGGAGAGTTTTCCACAACTCTTTCTTAAAACTATAACATCAGCCTTGTTATACTGTCTTATTGTTCCATGGATAATCACCACATACTGTAACATCTCTTGTGTAATCATCTAATCATGTAAAAGACAAAATTAATGCAGAAGTTTCCTTAAGAGATTTTTTAAATGCAAAATCGATAGTCTCCATGGAAATGTAGCCCAATACAGGTTTTTCCTCTGAACCTCCTAATCTAGTGACACTTTTAATATGTGCTAATTATGCACATTCGGTCTTTTATTGCATAGTAGTAGGTAAATGCTAATTACTGTTTGATTGTTGGAGAGCTAAGATCACCACGGACAATCCTGAAACTTCTTAAGTTCTATGAAATATATGTATGCTGAAATTCATTTGGAAGAGAAGCCTGGAAAGTAGAGCCTCTCTTCCTCTCTTCATTTTTAGAGAGGTAGCTATTAAAATGCAAATTACATGCACAGCTATTTTAATCAAAAGAAAGACAAACAAAGAATTCTATTGTTTAAAAAGTTAATAGTTTTGACATGCTGTAGTTGCTCCAGAATAACCTTTGCTTTAGGAAAAGGGTTTACTTGATCATGTTCCCAATTTCAGAGTAAAACTATAACCCTTGTGCCACATTAGTTTCATCTCAGATTTCAACATTTCTCATCTATATCCATAAAATGCAAAGATACATCTATGCACCTTTCAGACAGGATCCCTCATGCAATTCAAGAGTGTTGTATATACTCTTTAAGAATACTGCATAACTGTATATTATAAAGAGATTAGATGACAGACTAAATTGTGGCCTGGAAATTAAGCTTAGTTTAGTGAAAAGAATTTAATAAAACAAATAATTTAATTTATTAAAAGGTGATTGGACCACAGTTTTTATATATGTGAATTGAAAACAGCAGGTTTTGGCTGAGATTTATTCCTTAAAAAAAAAAAAAAAAAAAGTGCACACTTTTATCACATGCTGCAAGCTGAAGTGTTCTGTAGAGCTGTGTGTCTGTCTCTTTCAGTCATTGAGGGAACTTAGGCACCTAAAAAATTGCCTGAATTTATGATGGAGGAATCTAGGACCTTATTATTTGGGTGGACTAAGGCACTGCAGCAGGCAAAGTCTGAAAGCTAAACATGAAACTGGAAGCCACAAGAAACCTCTAAGAACTAGATTTGACAGGTGGACCATTTGGTGGATAAGGAATTGGCTGGATGGCCTCACCCAGAGAGTTGCAGTCAATGGCTCTATGTCCAGGTGGAGGCCGGAGACAAGTGTCCCTTAGGGGTCTGTCTTGGGACCGGTGCTGTTTAATATCTTTATCAATGACATGGACAGTGGCATCGAGTGCACCCTCAGCAAGTTTGCAGACATCATGCTGAGTGGTTCAGTTTATAGAACAGAAGGAAGGGATGCCATCCAAAGGGACCTGGACAACCTTGAGAAGTGGGCATGTGAACCGAATGAGGTTCAACAAGGCCAAGTGCAAGGTGCTGCACCTGGGTCAGAGCAATCCCAGACATGAGCACAGACTGGGAGAAGAACTCATTGAGAGCTGCCCTGCAGAGAAGGTGGTGGACGAAAAGCTCAACATGAGCCAGCAGTGGATGCTTGCAGCCCAGATGGCCAACTGCATCCTGGGCTGCATCAGAGAGGCATGGCCAGTAGGTCGAGGGACGTGATTGTCCCTCTCTACTCTGCCCTTGTGAGGCCCCATTTGGGGTACTGTATCCAGGTCTGGGGCCCCAAGCACAAGAAAGATATGGACCTGTTAGAGCGGGTCCAGAGAAGGGCCACGAAGATGATCAGAGGGCTGGAACGCCTCTCTGTTGAAGAAAGGCTGAGAGAGCTGGAGACATTCAGCCTGGAGAAGAGAAGGTTCTGGGGAGACCTCATTGCAGTCTTCCAGTACTTAAAGGGGTTTATAAAAAAGATGGAGAGTGACTTTTTACATGGGCAGATAGTGATAGGACAAGGGTGAATGGTTTTAAGCTGAAAGAGGGGAGATTTAGGTTAGATGTTAGGAGCAAATTCATCACTCAGAGGGTGGTGAGGCACTGGAACAGATTGCCCAGAGAAGCTGTGGATGCCCCATCCCCGGAGGTGTTCAAGGCCAGGTTGGATGGGGCCCTGGGCAACTTGATGTAGTGGGTGGCATCCCTGCATATGGCAGGGGGGTTGGAACTAGATGGTCTTTTAAGGTCCCTTCCAACCCAAGCCATTCTATGATTTTATGATTCTATGAACCACTAGGGATCACTGTGTAAAATATCATCATGTTGTAGAGGCAAGAAGTTTTGGAAGGTACATGTTTCTCTGAACATTATAGCCTAGATTAACCACAAGCTATTTGACCACATGTTATCTGAATATTGATCTTTATTCATGCTCATAAATAGTTGTTTATGCAAGCATTTCCCTTGACTGGACTTGTACTGCTTGTGGACGAAAAGCTTATTTAGCACAGGCAGTAGAGGAATAATCTGGCCATATGAGACTATACTGCAAATATTAATAGTAGTTTTAGAAATGATAGTCATCTTGATACAAATAATTCTCAGGGTTAATGGCTTCTTCAAACAAGTACTTTGGGATTCTGAGTTACTTAAACCCTTTCCTAAGAAAACAACAATGTTAGAGGTTGAGGGCATTGAAGGTTCTTCTTCTTCCCACCGCACTTTTTCTGGGGAGGAGTTAGTCATCTAAGTGATAGAATTGCCTTTAGCTGAAATTAGCCCTTACTCTTCTAAATTGTGCCTTTTTCTCTGTGATCTTTTTTATTTCTTTAAAAGCTTGGGTTAATGGTAAAACCCACCTTGGCGTGTCAAGGTCTATGTGTCAGCTACACATTTATTCTTATTATCCTTTAGCCTTAGGATATTGTGAAAGGTAGATAGATACTGACCACCTGTTATTTTGGAAGGCCAGACAGTGAAGCAGCTAATATTGCCTCTGAGCTTGAGACAGCACAAAAGAGCCCTTTGCTTCTCCTCAACTTTGTAAGCATTTATTTCTAAGGAAGTAATGTGCCAAACTAATGAGCTTTGCATTGGTTTCTTACTTCTTGATGGTACAAAACTGGGAAAATTTACTGGAGGAGATTTTTTGATATTCAAATGTGAATCTCATGCACTGAAGTTAGTCTGTCTTATCCATAGCAAATGTCATTCTGACCAACCTTACAGATTGATTAATTCCTTTGCAATAATAATACTAGATATTGGCTTTTTTTAAAATGCTAGCAGCAATATTTACCCAGCAAAGGAAAACACGCCTTACAGTGAAGACTGGTGGTGAGGACTATGTTATGCTGTGCTATCATGGGGAAAATCCCATCTTCTTTCTGAGAGCTTCCCAACAAGTAAGTGTGCACATGTTTTTGGTCATGCATGCTTGTTTGCTTAAGTGAAAGACAGATGTAGCCCTGCCTCCTGCTTCCTGTAGTGGTAAAGTGCTCTACTGAGGAACATGTAGAGGAAAATCCACTGACTCACTCTCCTCCAGTATGTCAGACACTGCCAATTAGTGTATTATAAATTCAATACTACATTGTAAATTATATCAGCAATGATGCCAAAAGCCTTGTTGGTTTAGTTGCTCTAAAAAAAGCCAGATGTCTAGGAAAAGTTGCAAAACTGAAGAGAAGCAGCATCTGCAGCTTTGGCAGAAGTAAGCGTATCGAAAACTCACCAAAATATTTCAGAGAGTTTGTGCATGAACTTGTCTATGTGATGACTAAATGAAAATATCAAACTTAAATCCCTGCAGTTAAAACTACCAACTCCTTCCTTCTACAATTTCTTTTCAGCAAAGACCAGGTATATTTGGCCTGATGTGGTCAGGAATCAACTTGTGTTGAATGAAATGAGATACAGGGAAGAGACCATGACATGTCAAGAGAGGTACCATCTAGCAGGGGAGACAGGCAAAGACAGGGAAGACCTAAGATAGTGCAATTTGACAGAATAGAGCAATCACACAGTCAGACATTTAAGGCTGACATGGCCCCCACAAAATAGCCTTTCAATAAACCCAAACTGAAATTTTATTTTGAACTATCAGAACAGAGGGTTTTGAAAAATCCTAGCAGATTTTCTTATGCCTTCTGGTGAGAAAATACTTTGTTTGAAGTTGTGTGACAAGTTCTCATCAGTGGTTTGGCACAGAAAAATTACTCTGCATGGATATTTTAATGGAAATAGTCACTTGAAAATGCCGGTCAGCACTATTTTCAACAAGTGGGTCTGTGATATTAGATATTTGATACCTTCGTAGGTAACAAAGGTCTGTTGTAACACTCCAGAATTGACACTGTGCCTCATTCTAATATATGAAAAATAATTCAGTGGTAAAGGAACCCTTTTGTTAAAAACTAGACTCACAAAGGAAAAAAAAAAAAAGGACATTAGAAGAATCAGAACAATTTCTGCCCTGGAGAAAATAGATATTAAAAAGATTATCAATATTTCTGTTTCAGGACATTACTTAATCACACATTACTTAATCACACACTATCTTTTTCTTTTTTCACTGTAGTAAGCCAGATATACTACTGGGTGTGTACACTTTGGATTTTTAAACACTTCCCAAGTTCTCTGCTAATCCCATTAAGTACTGGAGCAGATGGACCATTTGCCTTTTTCTGTAGGTCAATAATTTATGACAGAACTCTCCATCATATCTTCCTGCCTCAGGAATGCTTAGCAAAACCACAGGCATCAAAACACTTTTCACTGTATTTTCTTTAGTAATACATTTACCCAGGACCCACGGTAATATCATCCACTCGACGATGGTTGGTGGTGGTCCCTGCATGCCCACGTCTGACCTGTCAATGTGCTGAGAGGCAAGCAACAGCAGGAACAGAAAAGTCAAGTAGGATGCAGTATGGCAGATAAATTTGATAAATGGCTTTCTGATGAACAGCCCTAATGGGCTTTTGGGGGCTATCAGGTAGCACACAGAGAAGACTGGGAAAAGGAGTCCTATCACAAAGCATGTCAACATCTTCACAGCCCAGTGTCGCCTCCTCCATCCAGGGAACTCATCATACCAGCGAGATGCGAGTAACTGCTGGCAGTTGGGCTGGGCAACAAACTACGGAGAGAAGAAGAAAGGGAGATGGTTAGTTCCCTGTTACCATTATGAAGTTATTTCCATGCTATGTATGTTACAATAAGTAACTTTTGGATAGAGATTAAAAAATAAAATAAAAAAATCCACAGGTTTTGCACGCCCACTCATACTGATAATACCAGCAAGGCAGGGCTGGGTCAGCCTTCCCTTCCTTTAGTGCAAAAAGTATAGTAGAACCCCCCCCAGATTCACTTTTCACAATAAAGCTGGACTTCCCTGTGAGTAAAGTACACAAGGAGCCAAAGGACTGTAAAACACAGACACCTCAAAACCTGATTTCAAATTCAAAAACATGTTCACAAAGAATACTTCCATTATTTAAACAACAAAACTTGTGGAGAATAGTCAGAACACCAGGTGGAAGTCACTATGAAAATGAAAAGCATAATATTTCTTACCAAAGCACAAGTATGATCTGTAAACAGTAAAACTGAATTCAACAGCCAAAAATGAACTATTCTCAGTATGTTCCCTGCTAATTCTCTAAAAATCAGGTTTACATACTTTTATACTCCTACAGATATATTACATAATGCATACACGATGTGAACTAAGCACTAGCATTCACTGATGCTTCCATAAACCTTGTCAGGAAATAAATATATCAGTAAATACTTCATATTCAGCTATCTTTTCTAAGAAGCTTTAAGTATATTCAAGCCTTTTATGTCATATTTTTATTTGAACACTAGTTCCTGTTTTCCCTACTGTTTTCTTTTTTAAAGGGGACATACAGTAGTAGCATGCTAGACTTGACATAAGAGATATAGAATAGAAGCAACATATGCATCAAAGAGATCCAGAGTTGTTGTATTTTTTTTTTAATAAAATAAGTAAAAGAATCTTTTTCCTTCTTATGTTACATGCATACATACATACATACATACATTGGATTAAATCAATTCCTGAAGACTTAATAAAGCTATGCAGGAAATTCTATCTTATTAAATATTAACATTGTTAATTAACACTAAATAATTTTATATTTGAATCTTAATTAAATGCACCTAATTTTGGATTTTACATGACTTTGGTAAGACTTATGACCATAGAAGACAAGTGCTTTTGGGGATGAGTAATAGGTAACTTCTCGAACAATTTCTGAAATTACTGTGACTCCTACTAGGAGAAAATGTTATTTAGTCTGGAATGAAATGACAGTCAGCATGCATCTTTCTATATATGTCTGGATCTTGTCAGAAATGTTAACCTGAGCCAAATTAAGACCTGGTGTATGTATGAAATGCCGGTGTCCTTAGCAGAGACATACTTGCCTACCAGACACCAGCACTGAAGGTGCCTGTTGTGAAAGAAAAGATAATCTACTCATACCATAAGTATCTTGAAAATATCCTTAAAGAAGAGTAACAGAATGTTCTCTTCTGTTGGGAAAAAATGCATTCACAAGGTTTCAGGGGGTTTATTTCAAGATACAAATGCCTAGAATAATACTGCATATAATCAGAACAGACAGTTTCTAAGTTATGTGCTGCCAACTTCTTAATGGGGGTGTCCCTACAAAAATGTTCACCTCAGCTTCCTTGGGTAGACACAGATCAGTGCTTTATTTGACTAGTGAAAATAACATGACTTTTGGATGGATTCCTGAGTAAAATATTTTCTTTTTTTTTTTTTTTTTTTTTTCCCCAANTTTTTTTTCCCCCAGAGTGTGGCAGTTTCATGTTTGTTTCCCCTTCTTCACAATATATTCCTATTACAAATCCTCTCACCTGCTGAAAGTAGTTCCTAAGTCTTGTCTCTGTCCCTTTCCTCAAGATCTTTGGGCCACCCTCATTGTTCCGGGGACACAGGTGAAGGAACAACTTCCAGTGGTTAGCTCAAAGGATAGTTGTGGATGTAGCGGGCATACTCCTCACCAAATACAGCTAAAAAGGAATTAATTTCTGTTGCTGTAATGTGGAGGAAAAGAAGTAAAAGGAGTGTTTTTTTTGTTTTTTTTGCTTTTTTTTGTGTGTGTGTGTTTTTGTTTTTGTTTTGTTTTGTTTTTGTTGTTTTGTTTTGTTTTTGTTGTTTTGTTTTGTTTTTGTTTTTGCTTTTTTCACTTGTCCACCCAGTACTGGGCTGCACTGGGACTGGGTAGACCAGAATTGATGCAGAAGTACCTCATGCCATGAGGAGATGCTTGCTGACAACACCATCAGGAAGATGCTCCATACTGTGTTGGCAGTAGCTGTTTAGTCCTAACATTTATACAGATTAAATGCAAAACATCCAATGTTAATACAGAAAGGAGCGTTATAAGTAATTGCAGCATTTCTGAGCAGACTTAAAAATTGCTTGTTGCTTCCCAATGCCCATATTAGATTCAGCCACGTTGTGACTGCATTGCTAAGGTATGGCATGTAAAGCACAAGGGTTGCTTTCTGAGGCACAAGAAATTTTTCTAGAAGTGAACAAAAATTTTCAAATCCTGGACACTGAAGAGTCTTTTTTTTTTTTTTTTTTTTATTTCTTATTTTTCAAAAAATTAACTTCTATAGTTTTTTATTCTAATTTTTCAAGAAATTAGCTCTCATAGTTTTCTTCAAGTTAAGACTGTTACCAATGTGACATGACAGTTTAAACACTGGTCAGATTCTCTGACTATAAGGGAAAACTAACTTATACTATACATTTTATGTGGCTAGAGTTAGGGTGACTACCATTGGCAATGTACTTTAAATGACTTACTAGACATAAAACACATAAAAAGAGACTAATTGGGCAGTGTGGACCAAGCATATAAAATACTATGTCAGCACTTTATGATCTGCACACATAGGGAAGCAGTTCTAGTAGTGCAGGCAAGGGACTATAATAGAACCCACAACACAATGTCTACAGATGATATATTGCACTTCTGGGAGATCCAGATATCCAGTTTCATGCTGTCACTTTTATTGAATAACACTGTTGGCAATGCTACTGAGCAATGTCCTGAAGCAACAAAACTCTTCATTGCAGCCTTTTCTTTATGGTTCTGAGCTCTGCTGGCCACACTATGAACTATTCTAAAGTGTCTTCTTCAGACATCTGGAAAATTAACCTAAATCTCTTGTTGACGCTTCTTTTAGAGTTATGATTTTCTGCTTCATTTATCATGGAATTGTATAACATTATTAAAAATGTCCAAATTAGTTTCCACAGATTTGACTACTGGCTCCATTTTTTGTGCTGAAGACATTGTCACCATGTGTGGCAAAAGATGTTCAGTACTGATAACTACATTTACTATATTAACTGAATAATGAGGGACGTTCTCAAATGGGGAGCAGTTGTTCGGGTATCTTGATGGCAGGAAAATGCACTCAGTGCTGAACCTACAGGCTTTTTCCTCAGCTGCCCAGAGAGGGGGATCTTGTTACTGTACATTGCATCTCCTTTCTTTCCCTCGTGGACCTGTTTCCTCCCAAGGAAATGAGGGGAAGATGGTGTGTTCCCACACCTTGCCTTCGTGTGTTTGAGCACATCACGCCGGAACTGGGGGCTGGGAAGTCTTCCTGGTGTGGGAGGTTTTCCTGGGCCCCACAGTGTAATGCTGCCTGTATAGGCTGTCTCAGAGACATTACTCATAGGTCACACATGTTATATAGGTCAAGTAAGTTTATCTGTAATGATATGTTTTATCAGTGATCCCGAATGCATATTACAGTTGATGTTTTGATTTATTCACTGAAAAAACTCTTATCTTAACAAAAAAGGAAAAAGATGGTTAAATCAGATTTATACTATAACTACTGTGAGCCCTTCAATTAGAAAGGACTTGTAGATGTGGATGGAAGAAAGACATGCTCTAAGCAATATGACACTTCCTCTATAAATGGATTGGATCACATCTAGGATGATATAGGTCTTCTGCTGAACTGGGGATCTGAAAAAAAAATTAAATATATATTTTGCACAAACATTTTACAACTAGCAAAGTTACGAGTACTCTGTGACAGTAATTTGCTGGTTCTGCATTGCCTATCCCAAAATATTTTCAGTGTAATATATTTTTTCTTCCTTAATAGGAGATATTACATTCTGAGGTATTCAAAGTATTTTTTGTGTTTTCAGTATTATTTGACTTTTACATTGTCTCCATATAATTAGCAATCAGCATATTTATATTTTCACATTACAATGCCTTCCACTAGCTTCCAACAGTTTATAATTATATGAGGGATTTTGCAGTAACAATTATTCCTGGTTGCACATCTTTTGCTCCTTCACAGAGTCTGCTTCTCTGAAAATGTTTTGGTGTTCATTCTCTTAGTTGTGATGCTGGGAATTGGTTCTTCCCTGAGAGTGGTGAAAATCAGAAATTATTCACACTGCCAGCAAAAAACAATCTGATGTAGATAATAGCAGAGCCAGATTCTAAATATACCCAAGTATACATTGTGCATAATTTCATTTTTGCTGTGTATTAAATCTGATCTGTAATTTTGCTATAATACTTGTTCTGTTGTCAATGGAAATGATGAAGAAATAACACAAGTGATACTGTTAACTATATAATGACTTTCTAGAAAAAAAATACTAAAAATAAGTATTTTTATAAAGTAGATATCAGTCATCATATGTTAAGTTAGTTCTTGCCTGTAGCACAACACCATTAAGTATTTATTTCATTATATTAGGAAATATACAAAGATATCAACAAAACAAAACAAAACAATTGTATTAGAGTGCTCATTTTCACACTTACAAAGCAATCTAACAAAATCTGAGGTCCAAATTAAATTCTCATTCTGAGATTAGTAGGTGTTTTAGTATATGTAACATGTAAAAAGAATGTGATTTATCCTCTAGAAATGGAAAGTTGTCAAAGGAGAGTGATCTCCTTTTTGACTTTATGTATAAGTCGGTTATGCCGTAACACAAAAAACTATCCCTGTTATCATTCTCTAATGGATAAATATTAAATATCTTTTTGGGGGGATGAAGCAAAAGTAAATATCATGAAGTTTCTTAGTAATACCTTCTTAAAGCCATGGTCCAGGTTCTCTGTTGTGCTGTTTTCTACTGCCATTACAGCCAAGTTGGTAGGAAATGTTAGCACTGAGGTCTGCTAGTTTGTCACGCACAGTTTGCAATGATTGTACTCCAGTTCAACAATAATTAAGCACAATTACTTTTACTTTATCTAGAACATCTTATTTTTTCTTAGTTTACATATTTTCCCCAATATGTTTTGAAAACCCAAGCTCTTCTAGTTACTTAACTTGAAATTTAGATGTCAAATTTTTCTCTCTACTGATAGTGAAAAGTGTATTTGCTTGGCACTAATGACAGATTCAAGTTCCAATCTCATTAAGTAGATTCCTAAATTTGGTAGATTTCTTCTCCTTCTAGAGACATCACTACATATTCTCCTCTATATCTCCCCCACAAGATTATATTTATGGACTTAGGCACTTTGTGAGGACTGGTTCATCAAGACAAATAACATCTAATTGCAATTTAAATGCGTTAACTTGGTTGACTGGATCAGCACTATATTTTCCTTTCTAAAAGCTAGGAACCATTCTTTGGACTCCTTTGGGTACATTTCTACTGTCTGTTTACAGCCTCAGGCCAGGAGCCCTGGCACTCCTGTGCCAATTACCGTGAATCTTTCATGTCCATCCTGTTCAAGCACTAGCTGACTGGAGAAGGTTGTCATTATAATCATGATTCTTGCAGGAACCAAACCATTGGGTCAACTTTTCCTCAGCTCTGTCTGCAGCTTTGTCATTAAGGAAACTAACCAGCGCATTCAGGATATTATCAGGGCAACCAGCTTCAGGTCAGGTCCCTATAGTGAAACAAATTCACAGCCTTTGTAAAATCCAGAGTTTATACTGCTCTCACAGAGAACAGAATACAATGTCAGTGTTTTTTATAGTACTTATAGAATAGAATCATAGAATTATAAAATCATAGCATGGTTTGGGTTGGAAGGGACCTTAAAGATCATCCAGTTCCAACACCCCTGACATGGGCAGGCACACCTTCCACTAGACCAGGTTGCCCAAAGCCCCATCCAACCTGACCTTGAACAGTTCCAGGGATAGGGCATCCACAGCTTCTCTGGGCAACCTGTTCCAGTGCCTCACCACCCTCAAAGAATTTTTTCATGGTCCATGTCCTTATGTTGGGGATCCCAGAGCTGAATGCAGGACTCCAGGTGGGGTCTCACGAGAGCAAAGCAGAGGGGCAGAATCACCTCCCTCGACCTTCTGGCCATGCTTCTTTTGATGCAGCCCAGGATATGGTTGGCTTTCTGTGCTTAAATACTATCCTACTGTTTAACTTAAGAGTATGAGGAGGAAGAAAACAAAAGAAAGGGAAAACATAAAAGTGAAGACTGAAATGCTTCATTAAAATGATTAATGAACATTATTGTACAAACAATGAAATTGCAGTTTTTAATTTTAACATTTTAAATTTCCTTTTTGCCACATCAGCACAAGCAGAAGCTCTCCATTTGACTCATTGCTACTTCTCAGTAAAATGAATCAGCACACAGAAAACTATTAAATATCTAGTAAGTCAAGACTTATCTATAATTGCAATGATTCTGATTAATTGCTTAGAAAATGCAATAGCCATTGAAAATAGAATGCAGTTTTTAGGAATCAGCTATGCATGAACAGCCTTGTTAGACTTCACAGTAGTAAAGAAAAGTGAATAGGTTGTTGGGCTTGGGGATGAGCATGTAAATAGCTCAAAAATTCAGAACTGAGATGCTGGTATAATACTTCTAGTTCCCATTCTGGGCAAGTATTAGTCTTACCACAAATCAAAATATTTTGGTGGGGAAAAACAGTTAAAGAAATCCTGTAAATATCTACAGGGAAAATACAGTATGAATTTACTTCCATTGTATTGGATCCCTGTTTTTACACACCTACCTAGTGCATTTCTATGCATAACAATCTAAAAAATAAGGCTGATATTTATATGCAAAGTCCTACACTGAATATGACTGTGCCTGTGCAGTGCACACTGGGCTGCAGTAGCAAAAGTGTAGCCAGCACATCAAAGAATGATAATCAGAGTGATAATTCCCATCTGTTTTGGCACTACATCTGGAGTGCTGTGTTATGTTTTGTGTCCCCCACTACATCAGAGATATGGGCAACCTGGAACAAGTCAAGCAGGGCACCCCCAAGAGGCTGTAGGTCTGGATTGCATGATGTACAAGGAGAGAAGAAAGGCATTGAGTACGCTCAGCCTGGAAAAGAGACAAAGTGTGGATTTCACTTGCTGTGTTACACAAACAAAAGGGACGTTAAGGACAAAAGCAGGCTTTTCTCAGGAGTACAAAAAGAAAGAATGAGGATGGCTACAAGCTGCAGCAAGGCAAATTCTGGTTGGATCTATGGAAAACATTATTCCCTATCAGAACAGTTAAGCACTGGATGCAAAGGGAAGATGCAGAATCTCCATCCTTAGAAATATTCAAAATTTGGCTGGGAAGTTCCTTAGCCACCTGATTTAACTCCAATATTAGCCTGGTTTTGAGCAGGAGGTCAGACCAGATGATTTTGAGAGGTATCTTTGAAGCAAGTATTTTTATGATCTTACTTATACTAAAACACATTTTTATTAAGAGCCATAGTAGTTGTGTTTACAGGTTTGAATTAATTTATTTAGGTTTGATTTACTTTTCTAGGAACATAATGTATTGCTAAGATCATTTTCATGGTTGGTTATTCCCTTTGAAAAGATGCAGAGCCTGTCTACCAGATATCATTGAACCATATCATTGCCAAATACATACAACCATTTCAACTATTCCAAACATTTGTGCTGTAATAGTATGTGCATCATGCTTAGGTAAAAAGGCATAATAGTCAAAACATTTGTTTAATTCTCTATCACTTCAATGTTATTATTCCCAAAGTGGTTTTCAGATACTTCTCACAATAGGTTTGCTGTTTGTACCAATAGTTTTTGCAAAATAAACTAACTGATGAGAGAATAGAAACAGCAGCTGATCACTCTCCCAGTACTCATTCTAACACAATAAAGTGAGATTATAAACACATTTGATCATAACCTCAGAAGTTCAAGTTCCTTTCAGGAGACCAAAATCAATATATATTCAAAGAAACTTCATATATTAACATGGGTAGAAATAACACGAATTGCTCATAGCATACAGGTCATGTAAATCATTTCATCAAGTCAAACTGATTTGGAAATAAACAGCCATTTGTAAAAAGGATAGTCTGTTGACAACTCCAGGGGCTGGAAAGAAATAAAGAAAGAAGGAAAGAAATAAAGAAAGATGGAAGGAAGGAAGGAAGGAAGGAAGGAAGGAAGGAAGGAAGGAAGGAAGGAAGGAAGGAAGGAAGGAAGGAAGGAAGGAAGGAAGGAAGGAAGGAAGAAAAAGAAGCCTGAAGCAGTCAACAATTACCAGCAGCATGTTTCTTACATTGAAACTGTTTTTGTGTCCTTTATTAATAAGGCTTCTAAGCATTAACTAGTCAGCCAGAAGGGGTTAGTATTTAAGTCAGTTACAATCCCAGTGTATGATGGAATCAATGAGTTCACTCAGATCCAGCTCATTGTACCATTTTGTCTAGTTTTTGTAGCTGCCAGGTCGCCAGAAGAAAAATTTACAAGTTAATAAACCAACCCTCCAGAATTCATGAGGGTACTGCAAATATGTTGAAAGCAACTGAAGCACAGAAAGCAGTGTGAGTTTCATTCAAGAAGAATTAGCTGGGAAAGGGTCTGAGTAAGGGAAGGACAGGAAAGGGACCAGAAAAGTTAGATTCCTTCTCTAGGCCATACTTGTTTGTCTGAGATTTTCTATGGGCATCACTGGAGACACCCTTGCTCCTCATTTGTGCAGGGGCCAAAAAAGGTAAAGAGACATTCTTAGCTTCATTTTCCTTTTTTGAACATCCTTTCAGATTTGAGCAGGTTATTATTTGGAAGAAAACTGACTACAAAAAAATTATTTTTCTTTTCTCCATTTCTATGCCTGCTTCTGTGAAGAGAAACCTTCTTCGAGCAGTGATATTTTGACATGTTATTTGACTTTTAGATGAGCTCTTTTTATTTTCTTTTTTTCTTCCTGTAAAAACAATGGTTTCACCTTCCATTAGTACCAGGCAAATTTAGGTTTCACTCCCTTAGTTTAGCTTATGAGGTGCCATCATGCATCCTGATGTGAAAAATGGATATGAGCACAACTGTTTTTGATTCCAAGCTAATGCTGTTCTAGCCAAGTGATCAGACAGCCAGCAACTGATTCATGTTGAACTCCAAGGTTTCTCACCTTCTTTAGAACTAGCTGTTTATTATGTGAAGCTTGCGTAGAACTGTTCCCCCAAAGTTCCACAAAATCAGTGTAAATCCTGTTTTTGGAAAGCTTAATGCTTATCTGAAGGATTGACTGAATATAGAATTAGGGAAATGACAGAAAAATAAACACACTGACCGACTACAAAGTCATTTAAACTAAATAAAGCAATAAACTCCATATTTTCTCTTGAAAGTTTTCTATTAAGATGTTGTAGGGAGGGCTGGCTTTGTAGTTTCATTAATATTCGTGAACAGAATGTATATAGTCGCTCAATCTGCTTTTCTTTCTCTTCAAATACTTCAATGTTTTTAATCTGTAAATTCTTCTTGTTTAACTTGGCTATGCATTTACATGAGAAATCAGATAATCACCTAGTTCCTGCATAAAGACTCAGCTGAAATGATAGGTCTTTGGCAATGACAGTCAGTAAGCATTATTCTAAGACCATTTGCTGAAGAAAGGGATGTTTCATAGTAAGTCTATAGCAGATGCATCAATTATACGTCAAGTGTGGACTTCATGAACTTTTCTTCTGGCCTTCAGAGATGACATTTTTTACCAGTCCATTATCTGTGCAATTCACCTTCCTTCCCAGTTTTGCCTTATGAGTTCAGAACCACTGTTCTTGACAACTACCATGTGCAGTTTCTGTGGTTTAAACACAGAATATGAATCTTGGGAAGGGTCACAGGGAGTATAATTGCTCGCTCAATAGCCTTGCTCACCAGAAGCTCCTTTACGCTTAAAAGCAGGGTGTCATTCAAGAAAATGTCATTCTTTTGTGAACAGACCTAAGAAATACTGTACTTCCCCATAATGGGAAGATACCTATGATAATCTATGATAGCAGTTAATGAAATTCTGTGTATCAGGAATCTGCCAGCCTGAAAAAATAATGACAGTCCTTTGGTAGCCTTTTTTCCTTATGAAGCTTTGTTGTTTGTAGCTAGCCATTACAGTCTGGTACCTCAATGAAACATTGGAGCTACTCTCACTGTTCTCGTACTGAAAGATGTCAGAACACTGCTGGCTTCTTTCATGGTAAAGGACTAGAATGAATGAACCAATAAGGAGCTCACCTTACTTGACATATGCATGACTTTCAGGGATGTTCAGGCTACATCTACACCAACACATCAAACAGTGACTGAGTTTGAGCACTGGACTCCAGTCATCCACACTACCTATTTGCTCTTGCCTGTTTCCAGTTTTGACCTCTCCAGCTGGCTCTATGCAAGGTTAAGCTGCAACAGTCTGTAGCCAGTTTGCATACAAATCCCTTAGTGTCACTTGGTCGTGGGGCTAGGCTATGGTCTGCTTTCATTTAACAGTACAGACAAAGCCTCAAACACCAGTTACTTGTACAATGTTTTACTGAATTGCATGGTGTGTTCCTGTGTTAGATTGGCATTCCTAAAAAGTGTTTCAAACTCCTAGAAACTGGATAATTCAGAAGATGTTTCTGTTTGCCCAACTTTCACAGATATTCTTCTGGAGATGGAGCAGAAAATATTGGCTTAGAGTTTTAAGTAAATATTTTATTTAAAAATTTGGGATAAAATTACCATTTGCCAAAAGCTAGAGGTGGTGGAGGCATATTGTGTATATGCCATGATATAAGCAAATGCTGTGTTTTGGTCCCTGTGGGTCTAAGGGCACATTCTTCCTTAAGAAATCATTGACAATTTGTTCACTGACAGAGAAATACACTCCACAGACTGTTGTCACTGCATGACATGCGTGCCCCAGCTTCTGCTCCAGCAAGTCAGAAAGGATGTGTTTCTAAGAAACAGCTGCTCTTTAATCCTTGTGAAAGATAACTCACTGGTACTCTGAAGAAATATTTTCTGCTGCTTCTTTTTCACTTTCCTATTATGTTATGCAGATGCAATCTGATCATATGCATGAAGTCACGATTCCCTAAACTAAAATTTAATTCAAGAATCAGACATATGTTATAATTAAGAATAAAAAAACTTGTTGTATAGTAAAAGACAAGTGAATAAGGAGAAAAAATCCCAAGCAAACACACAAAACATTGAAGTTTCTATGTGAATTGCAATTTAAATTACGATTACACATGCCCTTCACATCCCCTGCACTTATGCATAACATACAAGTGCTAACAAAATCAGCCAGCTGGAGGACTTCTGTCTTGACTCACAGGCAGGCTGTGTGATGCCTCCTAAACTAGTATATCTCTTCTTATCTATTCTATCTACCTCTTCAGTATCTATTCTTCTCCACAGTATCCATCCTGCAGCTGTAAAGGCCTAATGCTAATAGCATCAACTATGGTAATCAGAGAAACAAGACTTCATCTTTACCAACCCCTCAAATTTACTCCCTAAATATCACCTTGCTGAGGTGATGGTGGTGAGCCCTCCACTCTTCCTGTCAGCTCCAAGCCATACTGTAGTGCTTGTTTCCAGCTTCCATCACCACAACAAAACTGTGATTTATTCAGCATCCCAACACTTCAGTGAAAGGCAGAGAGGATGTCAGCCAAAACAATCCATACTTAGTAACTAAACTATAATGTTAACTAAATTACATCTTAATCGGCAGGGAAAAAGCAACAGCTCTCAAGTTTTAAATGCAAGCTTCTTTAGTGTTTCATTGTAGAACTTCAAAGATAATCTAACATCATTTGAGGGGGGAGGGATTTTAAAAACTTCAACAAAGGATCTGACACACAAAACCTTTAATTCTTCAACCTTGACAGCTTATAAGGCCAAAAACTCAATTCCTGTTTTGAAAAAAAGACTAGATGGCAGATATATCTCACTGCTGTTTTGGGGAAATATTTTTCTTTTTCTGCAGTACTGAACTTCCTGGACCTGCTACAGAATCCAGCTTTTCCATGGAAATTCAGGGACGATAAAAACCAAAGAACCCAAGGCTGAGAGAGCAATTGTACTGGCAGAATATTTGTATTGGCAGTGTTACAGCTAAGGTCAATTTACATTAATTGCATTTGTGAAGGAAGGAGAGCAGAAAGCAAGGCAACTTTGTTGCCTTAATTTTCTCTTTGAAAATTACAAGATAATGATTTTCACCTAAGTATTTTGAGGTGATATCATGATAATTGTTGAACATTTGATAGAGGAAGAGTAATATACAATTGCTAAATAGCCCATTCTTTTCCTTTTTTTTTTTTTTTTGTTATTACTGTTAGTTCTAATACTAAGTATGTGTTCCACTCCTGGGGAAAAAAAAATCTGTGAACTGAACACTTTAATATTCTATCTTCTGGTGTGATAAATTATTTTATACTGGTCTGCCCTTTTCCTTGCTTAATCATTTGAAAAATCATATTGCTTGCTTATTTCAAATGCATTGAACTATATGTAAAGTTAAATATCCCCAGAGCACTGCTACTGTATTAATAACAACAATAATATTCTTTCTATAGCCTTAAAAGGTGATAAGAATTAAGAAGATACAAAAATGCTCCCTTCTTTATGCTTTCAGCTGAAATATCAGAGCATATACTGGTAAACACGTGAGAAATAGTCACAAGCCCAGAATTCTTAATACCATAGAAGGAGAGAGATGCAAGTATTTGTGATCCCCTGTACACCTGATGACAGGTTCACAGACACTTCCAAGCACACTGCCTCAATGTATATGACTCCTCAGCTCATGTCATTGGGTCATAGGATAATTCAGGTTGGAAGGGACCTCATGAGGTCTTTTGCTCAACCTCTTGCTCAAACCATGGTCACCTATGAGATCAAACTGGGCTGCTCAGGGCTTTATCCAGTTGAGTCTTGAAAACCTCCAAGGATGGAGACAGCACAAACTCTCTGCAAAACCTCCTCCACTGCCTGACTGTCCTCACAGGGAAAGCTTTTTTCTTTATATCTAGTCTGAACTTTTCTTCTAACAAATTATATCCATTGTTTATTGTCCTTCCACTGTGCACCACTGTGAAAAGCTTGGCTTTGTATACTCCACGACCTCCCTGTAGTCACTGGCAGGTGATTTTGGCTCACCTGAAGCCATCTCTGCTCCAGGTTGAATCAGCCCTGCTCCCTCAGTCCCTCCTCACAGGGTAAGTACTCCAGCCTCCCCACCGTCCCAGTGGCCCTTCACTGGACTTGCTCTGGTTTATTGATGTCACTTTTGTATTGAGGGACCCACAGCTGGATGCAGTGTTCACATGTGGTCTAACGAGTGTTAATTAAAGGGGGACAAGCACCTACTCAAATATACATATTCCTGTATAAATATATATATTCCTGTTAGTACAGCCCAAGTTATTGCTAGCCTTCTTTGCTACTGGCTCTTGCTCAGCTGGAGGTGCTCACAGCTCCAGCTCCTTTTCTGCTGAGCTGCCAAGCAGTCTGTCCCCAGCCTGTGTCACTGTAGGGGCTTCTATCTTCCTGGGTCCAGGACTTGGCATTTGTTCTTCTTGAATTTTATTAGGTTCCTGTCAGCCTCTTACTCCAGCCTGGCAGCCCTGTCCTTGAGAATATCAGCTGGTCTCTCTAACTTGGTGTCACCTCCAAACTTTTCAGGAGTGGACTCCTTTATCATCTCCACTTCACTGATACATCTGTTAAATGGGCCAGGGGCCAGCACAGATCCTTGCAGCACTGCAGTTTTTACTTGTCTTCAGGTAAAGTGTGACCCATTAAATACAATCCTCTGAGCTTGACCATCCAATCAGTTTTTTACCTGTCTCATTGCTCCATCCAGACTGTAACATCCTAACTCCCAACTTGGATACAACAATATAGTGAGGAATGGTGTTGAAAGTCTTACTAAAGTCAAGGTAAATGACATCTCTTTGGCCACAAATCTAGTTAGTGTCCAAGCAAATATGTATACTCTGATTGCAAAATTTTCAACAGAAAGTTTAATTTCAAAAGCAAGCCAACTTCAAATCAATATATACTTAAGTATTGATAAGGTTTTGTTTAACCATAATTTGCACACAATAATTTGCAATGATTATACCTTGAAGGATCTGTAACTGAAAACAAAAAGCACTCCTACTCCCAGACAGATTTTTCCAAGGTTTAGTACAGAGCAAAGAACACTTTTTCACAGCTGGGTTAGGAAGACCTAACCTTAATTTACTTTAATAGAAATGACAATGACCTCTCTTTATTCAAGTGTGATTATGCTACTTACCTTTAATGTGATTTGACTAATGTATTTGTATTGAGAATAGTGCCATACACAGTGAAAGAAAAGGTTTTGTTTGTTTGTTTGTTTTCAGTGCATATAAAAGCTTTTTCCTTTTATTTCAAGGTTTTGACTTTGGTTTTGAATAAGCTCACTACAGGTTTCCAGCTTTGGAAATAATGATGAAGAAATGGCTCAACATAAGTGGAGTCTTGCAGGCTGTCATAGCTCTAACAGCCATTACTTCCTGCAAAACTTTCCATCTAACCTTGAAAATCAAGTAAAATTGAGGATTATTCCCTTAGACCAAGCCTCTGGAATGCAGCTTTACATAGTGCTTACTTCTCTGTGTGAAATTTGAAATCATCACTCAATCTGTGTATGTTGGTGAAAAAAAGTCCCAACATCACATGATGAGAGCTCCCAAACACTTGATTTTGCTGGGAGGAAGGTGCCACCTGTGTGAACTGTACAAGTCCTGTAAAGCTATCTGCCAAGGGTCCATTGCCAGCTCCTCTGTGAGGTAGATACATGGATCATGGTGGTTAAAGGAAAGCTATATTTCATTGAAAAGTGAAGAGCAGGTTCAAATGTAGACATCAGTTCAGTGAACTCCGAGTCTCACATATTTCTGTTCAAATTGCTGACTCTTAATCTGTATTTAGTTCTAGTCCAGAAACATTAATACCGTTTAGGAAGAGTTGATCTGAGACTATGTTTGATCATTTCTGTAACCCAAACACAGCCTGTCCAGATTGCATGAATGATACCTTCTCCGTAAAGCAAGGCAGACATTTAGCATGTTCAGGCTTTTTCCCCAGCAAAGAACTCAGCCAAGGTCTAAGTCCATTCCTAAATACATGACTGTGTATAAACAATGTAGATGAGTCTCTGTGGGAAACTCAATTGTCTCTGTGAAATTTCTGGTTAACACAGACCACATGGTGTATCAGAAGGGAAGCTGCATCTTAGACTGCCAAAGAGATTCCAGTAAACAGGCCCTCGAGGTTCATCTATCTCAGCTTAAGGGGCTTTTCCAGTTTATAGAATAGAATATCAAGTCTTTCACAAAAATAGCTTAAGGCTACTGTTAATTACCTTCCAGAAATTATGTGCTATCCTTCTTAAGTAGTTTTACCTTCTCTTTACCCTGTATAACACATCTAGTTATCCCATGTCTCCTCTGCAATCAGTGGAAGGACCGTAGGTGGTGCCAAAAATGATTTTGTTCTTAGACAGCCTGAGTTGCTGTCTGGAGATGTCTGCCTTTTCCCATCAGATATGAAGGGACCCTAGGCTAAGATGCTGACAGGTACCTTACTTAAATACTTGGTTATATAGAATGACTCAGGGCCTCATAGCACCAACACTACAAAAATGGCTATTTCTGGTTTCATTCTGCATGCTATTAAAAGGCAAAAAAAAAGAAAAAAAAGAAAAAAAAAGAAAAGAAAAGAAAAAAAAAGAGTCCAGGCCTTGAACTAATTTTATTAATAACATGTCAAACCTTTTTTACCTTCTGTTACATTTTCAGCTTGGCTTAATGTCAAATGCTGCATAACTGAGTCATGTCTTTTTGTGAACCCTAATAGGGCTGCTAATGAAACCCTTAAGGTTAGCTATTTAAAACAACCTCTAATTTAAATGAATACATTATCCTGCTAATTAAATATTATTAACTTTTCTTCACAGCAGGCAGTGTAAAACATTTCCTTTTCCTCTTCATCCACCTACAAAAAATAATGAGCCAGATCTTGTACCTGAGCAATAGAGCATAGGTACATCACACTTTGTAGACCTTCAGCAATTTGTACTTGCTGAAGATCTACACTGGTCTTTTCTCTCCTATAGATGTTAAGGACCCTCACATTTGATGTAATAAAGAACATGCCAGAGGATGTTCAGCTCTGGATTCATTTCTCCTCTTATTCATATGCATTCACCTTTGGCTTTCCCCTGTTCTTCAAAACTTTCTGCAAAATACTCCCTTATCAACTTCTTACTTGTTTGCAAGTGCTCACCAAGCCTATTCTCTCCCTTTCACTTTCTTAAAATCTTTCCTCAAAATATCTTATTTTTGCAAAATATCTCAACGAACATTTCTCTAGCATTTTGCCCTGCTAAAAGTTTGCGTCTTTCTCTAGAAGAGTATCTGATGTGAGTACAGTAATTGAAACAGTAAATATCAAATTCAAATGGCAAGGCCTGAATTAAAGCAGCAAGCTAGGAAAACAAAAAATAAATTACCCTATGTGGAGACTCCACAGAGATTATACAATTCAAGCAAAGAATGAAACAAAAAATCTGAGTTGAAATACTGATGGATTCATGGTGTCAGGGGAGAACAGAGAAGAGGCAAAGAATCATAGCAACCTCTCTTCACCAGCTAGTGGGAATAAAAGGCAGCTCCAAAGGGCAAATAATCTCATTTTAGATTAGGTGAATAGAATAATATTCTGGAAATGCCTATTCCTTTCCATGAATGACTACCACAGACTAGGGATCCACTTTGAGACTGAAACACCTAATTTAGGCACATGTAAGTGGTGTTCCTTACTTAACACTATTCAAGTTCCTATCGTCAATGTTTATGTAGTTAATATAGACAATTGATCCTAGGAAGAAATTCAGCTCACCATCTGGAAATACAATTCCTACATCTAGTACTATTTCAGATGTTCTGAAGTATTCTGGTCTCCATACCCCTTCCTGGGTATGTACACCCTGTAGGTATTGCATCATATCTACCAGTTTTGATTATAGCTTGGTTTATCTCAAACAGCACTAGACACCTATCTTTAGAAAACTAAATTTATCCTTAGTGCTTGTTCAGCTGACTCATGCTCTAGGACCTGTTGATTTTAAATTAGTGAATATAGCAGAAGCTTACACACCTAGCTCCCTGTAAACAACAACAGGTAAACCCTAAAGAGGTCTCAATTCTTTCATGTCTTGTACCAATTAAGATGTCCAAACATATCCAAGACATCTGCACCAGACTGAGATACATGATACAGGAGAAATGGGTTATTGTAAAAAAGAAAACTATTAATCTGTTGAGTAGTCCCTGATGGACCTTCTAATGTGGTGTGTAAAAGACAGGATGAGTCTGCAATCTCAACTATGTGTCCTGGGCTTGCTAAGCATTTGCCTAGGCAGAAAGAAAATCAAACCCAAACCACTTACATATCAGATAAACAGACTACTTCTTGAGTATGTCTGCAGAGCACAACTTGTAACACATATAACTTTCTAAATGGCCTACTTCCATTACTGTGAGGCCAAATTTACTGTAAAAAGTAAAAGAGCATTGGGAAAAAAAAAAAAAAACAACAAAAAAAAAACCACATGCTTTCAGTTCTTTCCTCTGTTTATTCTGTTTTCACCTTTGCACTGGTTTTAAGTTGTGTCAGTCCTATAATCTAGCACTATATAAATTCAAGTGTAATTACCAGGAAAGTTGAAGCAACACAGAAATAGAAGAAAGATGGTTATATTTTATATTCTTTAGTGACAGCAATGAAACAAATCTGATTTCTTTAAGTGACAAAACTATCAAGCTTCTCACAATCTTCTATTAAAAACTCAGAATGCTTTTTTTTTCCCAATTCTTCCTTCAGTTCCCACATCAGTACTTAGCAGATATTGATGCATTATTTTCCAGACAACTGAAGCTGTAACTAACAACAGCAGTTTCGGCTGATGTTTTGCCCTCAAAAGGCATAATCATCTTTACTCTTTTTCTTTTGCCAAGCTTTAAAAGAAAGTTAAGATTTTATTTTAAGGTGAAGAAGTGGCTGAGAATGTATTTTCAGAAGCAAAGAAAAATGCCCTTTCTTGTCCAAGGAAGACATTCTCTTAGGCAGATAGACAAACTTTAAAATGTCTTCAAAATATCAATGAAGCGTAAGAAACAGAGCAGTTCTGTGACAGGCCTAAGCAGGATCTTTACCAAGTAACACAAAGGCAGAAGCCGAGTCAATGAGTTCTATAGGTTGCTCTGCACATGCCCTCTTTCTGCTGAGGTGGGTTGGATTTATTCATTAATCAGAAATGAAGCACTACATGATTTGTTTTGCCAGTGTCATGGGTGCATTATCCATAAAAGAAGTAAAATAAAAGTCTAATGAAATGAAGAAGAAAGTGATTCCTGTTGTATTTTACCCTTCATCATGAGGAGTTGCAACCACACTTATACCATGCTTATTACTATCAAGGTGTTACAATAGCACATACAGGACATAAGATCCAATCTGAGACACTGCTTTCCTGGTGATAAGCCTAGGGAATAATTATCTCTCAGCCTCTAAGCAATTTTGCCTTTCTTGTGATACCTCTACTGGTCATCAGAATTTATCGAGTCCTGGGCTAGAAGGAAGTGGATAGAAGGTCCACTGCTGGACCATGCCAGAGGAGATGTTCTGAGGATGAACTGGTGAAGAGGGAATAAAGTGGGGAGGAATGTCATTCTATTTTTTTTTTTTGCAGAAGAAAGCCAAGCGTCTCTGTAAGGAGGACTTGTTAATAGTTTTGTATGAACATTTTGTTTTCAATATGAAAAATCCCCTAGAATTTCAAATAACATAAGTCAAACTTGAGATCTACATGACTTTCACAAAATAACTCCTTGTTTGTCAAACCAGTGCCATACTCAAAACCTCTCTGTCATTTTTTCTACTTTAACTCTTGGAGCTGTAAAGTTTAGAAAGACTTATTCTCTATTGAAAAGTTCTGACCTCTCCTTAGACATGAGTGCATTGATATAACTGGATATTTTTCTTATCATAAATCTTTTGTTTGATAATGGATGTACATGTTGAGGGAGGCAATGAAAGAAGAAAGCCTTCACTATTTTAAGCTTGATGGCTAAGGCCTACAGTAAAAACCAGGGGTCAGAAGGGAAGAGAGAAATGCTCTGTGGATACTTTGTGGAGCAAAGGGAAGGCAGATGAAAAGAACTAATAGAGAGGCCTATCACAAGTTTGCTTTGATTGTATTGTTTTATTGTTCAGTAAACATTAATCTTAATGGAGGGAGACCTGCCAAGCAGGGGAAAATATCCCACAGCAACAATGCGCAGAAGCTTCAGGCAGCTAAATGTTCAAATGTGTCTTGGTTAAGCAGTTACTTTATCTTAGGTCAATTGCTCCTAGCACAGACATGGAAAGGTTAGATCTTGGACAGGAGGAAAGAAGAGTTTGTGTGAGAGAATCCTACAAGATATGTGAGAGATGAAGGGTAGCTTAAGAGCATTGTGGGAGCTAGGAAACAGGAAAAATAGAAAGGAGTTAAATACTCCTCTTCAAGTTAGATGCTCATATGAGCTCTTCATGCTACTAGGGCATTTGCTAAGAGACGAAATAACATAAATTATTTGAAGCTCTTGGACTTTGCCAAAATGACTTGCAGAGAGGAATGGAGTGAAACATAACTGTTGGTGCAGCTACCACAGAATGTGCAGGGAGCATGAAGGAGTAGCTGCACTAGAGAGGAGGTGGCAGCAGTCAGGAAGGACTGATGGAGGAGTGGAGGCAGCCAGCAGAAGCAAATTCCTCCACAGCTCATTCTGGGGCTTATCACCCAGCAAAACTAATCAACCTGAACTGTGGGTTAGATGCTCCTGCAGAGGCTGATGGAAGAACAGCCAGACCATGAGCAAGTAAGTACATGGAGGGAGGAAAGAGGGCTGTGAAATTCCTACAGGTATAGGTTTACATTCCCAATGAAATACTGTGTGCTACCTTATTTATCCACCATGTTAAAGATTCTTTGTCTCTCAAATTTTGCTTGTTAAGCTTTATGGTTTTAAGTAGGAAAAAATAGTTCCTGGGGCTAAATGTATCCCAGGTTTCTAGGGAAGCTTGTTGGTGCATTAGCAGTGACTCCTTCAAACCAAATGCCAACTTCTGTTGCTTCCAGTCTTGTCCTAACAGAAGGACTGTGCACTGCTAGTTAGGGATATGCGCTACTGCTTGCTCCTGTTTAAGGCAGACATCACAGCAACATTTCTTTTGAGGAAGATGCAAAAATGGAACTGAAATGAGAGACTGCCACTGTACTTCATTAACAGCAAGTCTCCTCCTTCTTGAGTTAATTATTTCTACCAAGCATTCAAAATAAAAAGACGTTGATGTCAGTTCATGAATAGTTTAACTAGAGCTGTGATGAGATGACTGGAACTTGTGTGCAGCATATAGCATTCAAAGGTTATTGATGCCTTCTGAGACATCATTAAAAAGTTAGTGCTGAGATTCATTTCCCCTTATGTGGGCTCTGAGCTTTCAGAATCTAAAATCTCTATTACCACAAGGTAGAAATTGCAGTTGATGCAATAAGTTGTCTAACTTGCATCTATATTTTCAATGCCTACTGAAGTAATTCTTCTAATTGAAGTTCCCTGGTTCCTTACCCAGCCAAGGGAGCAGAAAGAGATGTCTCCGGAGTTAATATGGATGTCTCATATTGAGCAGACGGGATCTCCCTGTATGTGTACACCTCTCTTTTGACTTTATATGGAATTTGCTCACATACTTTAGGAAGATTGCTTCACCATGCATTTAAAATATAGGCAAAATTAAATGCCCGTGTTAAACAGATGTGCTCCTATCCTGTAATTAAAGAATATTTTTTTTCTTGCACCAATAACTGCAGCTTCCACTGGGACACCTACACTTCATTCGGTTCTGAGGTAATAGATAACCAATTAGAATAAGACTTCAAGCATGTGTAGCAGATAAGCTACTTTCATAATTTATGTTATTTAACAATCTGTGGAGTCTTTATCTATAAACATAGAGACTTTTACATGATTTACAAAGCAAACATATGACCTGCCTTAGAGCACCTGGCTCTTGCCTGGCAAAATGTTTATCAAACTTTTTGAATACTATGGCTGAGAGTCTGCAGAAACGGGTCTTTTGGAGTCATGGACCCAAACTTGCATACATCACTCCTCTGTTACAGGATTCATAGACTAAACACATCTTCCTTTGGTGTTAAAAATGTCCAAATATTATCAGAGTCAGGCTTTTTTTTTTTTTGGTGGTGGGGAGGGGGATTACTGTCTTTTTACATGTAGACTTCTGACTGCACCTTTCCAGTCTTTTGACAAGCATTCACATAGCTACAGTGACTGGCTAACACATGGCTCCTGTCTTTCTCTTTACCTTTCAGATAAATTGTTTTTGAATACAAGGTAGTTCTTACACATTGTGTCTCCAAAGTCATTCCTCCTCACATAGTCAATAACTCAGGCTTTTGCATGTCAAAGAATTTTAATCAGAAATTCATTATAATGGCTACTATAATTACTCAAAATCAATCTGTGGTTCCAAAGGAAAGTTCTTTTCACTGAGCCACTCACAAAGCTTGACGCAGACTTTTCAACTGTATTGCTGCCAGAAGAGCTGTATGGAAATTCCAGTATTTCCAGACATATTTTGTATTCCATATCATTATAAAAAACCAACATTTCCAAAAGAATTACAGTTTAAACATAAGACCACATTACTTAGAACATGCCAACTTTTTATTTCAGTACTTTCAAATATGTTTCTCTAGCCATTGTTGAAATATTCTATTGTGATAAGGAATAATATTTGTTTTTATCATATTTATACTGCTTTGTACAATAATGTGATATGTATGATATTAAGTATAAACATTGCTTTATCAAAAATGTTAAAGTCCAAGTGAAGTTAGAAGAAACTGAAGTGAAACAAAATACTTTGCTTTATTGAAATGAATAGTTTAGCCATCAATGTGAAATGACAGTTTTTAAACGATTTGACATGTTTTCATTGAAAATTTCACTGAATTTGTGACATTATTGTGAAACATTTCCTTTTCAGTGAGACTGCATTTTACATAGAAAACTGGTGAAGAATGGAAGATTGCATTTTTAAAAGTTTTGTTCTGAGAAGAGCAGACAGCTTGTATTATTAGTAACAAACCTATTTATTTTATCTTGCATCTCTATTTTTTAGAAAACAAGAATTGATCCATGAAATACAAATATAATATTATTGTATTCAAGATTTATTTAACCAATTAGTAATTTAGTGATATTGCTTATATTAGTAATCTTTGGTGTTCATTTTGTGGGATTTTAACATACAGAATTATGTCAAAAACAGTTGATCCATAAAATGCTATTTATTATTCCTTTGTGGGAGTGTCTTTCTATCTCATTTCTTGTCTGCCTGCAAATAAGTGAGCAAGCTAGTTTGAAGTTGATTTCCCTGAAATATTTTCCCTGAAATTCTCATTAATAAATCCTGTACTCTTTTTAATCTAACTGTCCTTAACCATGCTAATTGTCCCTCTGTCCCTGTTCCTCTGTCTCTTTGCTAGTTCGGGCTCTACAGGCACCAATGACTCAGAAATAAGCCTGCCCCTGTGAACTGGGAACTTTTAGAACAACAAGAGGCATTTGGGAAAGTTTTAGTAGTTAGGCAGCCACATTTTGGTAAAAAATGGTTTCAGCTCTATAGAAATTTACTGGGAAGAGAAATGGAAATTTAGCAACTGCTCTGTGTTCTAAATCAAGCCTTTAAAAAAATAATTCAGGATCAGAAAAAGAAAGTCCTTCCTAATCTTCAAAAATTCTGTTGTCGATTCTTGTTTTTATTTCCTAACCTCCCATGTGATTGCTCTGCCTTCACTTTAGGCCATTGCTGTTGATTTCTTACTCACTCTTCTACTGCAGAACTGATGTTGTTCAGTAGAAAATAAAATACTTTTTTATTAGAAAGAAAATATATATTTTTGTATAGAAACTACAGTGATATCAAGAAGACAAGGTGACTGTAGGGTCTCATACTTTATCTCAGGAAAAATGAAATTTGTAAGGGTGTTTCTTACAGATTTCTAATAGATCAATATTATAAAATGATTTTTTTTTTTTTTTTCCTTCAAAGAACAGCTGCACTAGGAACCAGGGCCAAAGAAGGTGTTTGGTCTTTTACTTACTACTTACAGAGGAAGAGAAAGACGATAACAGTATGAGATAAGAATGGGAAAAACAACAGACAAAACAAACCAAAAAAATCAGCTAGTCTCTATTTGAAAAGTGAAGGAGAAAAGGTTAACAGGTGTATATTCAAAATTTCATATTTTCTTGGTGTCGACATCTGAATGTCTAATATCAGAGCAAAATGAGATAGTACTGCCAGTAAGGACAACCACACCCTGCTACCATGTTTGAGTTCATACTACTACAGATTAAATGACATTGACCAGTTAGTAAGGGGCAGGCCAGGCAAGACAGGGATATAAATTACAAGTACAATTATTCAAATGGCTCTAACAAAAGTTATTGTGAAACCAGAGGACACTGATTCAGTCTATTAATCCCCCTGTTCTTTATTTCAGGTATGTGGGAAAATCAGTAAGGATTTTAGTAAACACTTCTTCCCATTTGTGTAGATATATGCATAATACCTAAACAGAACCATACATAAAACAAGCTAATTGGACAGTGATAGACAATGTGGTTTTGCTGTGATTTCTCTACTACAGATTCCCAACATATGAGACACAGCAAACACTTTGGAATGAGTGGCAAAAATGACTATATCTACTCCTTATTGTAGACTGCTACTATCCCCTGATATTTAATTGCATTGTTGCACCAGAGTTTCACTATTTACTTGACCTCATAATGACATATGAGTCATATGTGACATATGAGAATAACTTTTGCTTGTGAATCATATACAGAATTGGGGATTTTCCTTCTACGTACTTGAATGAAACCAGAATTATATCAGGCAATATTTTTATTTGCTTCAGGGAAGCAGGAAAGTATTTCTCATTGTTCATTGTCTGCCTAGAATCTAGCATGACGAAAGTGTAAGTGACAGCCTTTATGAAACCAAAATCTCCCTTAGTTGAGATAATATTATACAGTAGAGAGTTAAAGAATTGTCTGTGCCCAATGCAGAGTGGTTGTGTGACTTCAGGGAATCTCTCTTATTTGCTGCTAATTGTAGCCTGGGAAATGGTAGGTGTCAGGAATGGGCACCATAAGCATTAGCAGCTCATATTTTCTTACAAACAAACAGCACAGTGGTGAAAAATGAACAGAAAAACAGTTGTACCTTGGGTGTTCTGTCCCTTGTGCTATGCTAAAAAAAAAATGCAGGTAAGTACACAAGACATACATGCTGATGGATACTCTGGTTCTGCCGCCCAACTCTGTGGAGATATTCTCCACAGTCTTGCCAGACATCATTCTGCAGTGCAAACTTGAAACGGTACATCTCTTTCAACGTTATTATGTATTAATAAAATAAGGTAGTTGGCTTTATCAGTGAACTTTCTTCTATGGTAGTACGTAGCAGGTTCCCTCTGACACGACTGCATGAGCTGAGAATTGATACCACTGAGATGCATTTTGACAGTGGATGAAAAAGATGTTCACAATCTCAGGGCAAGTGAAAAAGGAATGGAAATGCAGAAGATGAGTACCTTTCACGGTGGAGAACCTCAAATACAGGTTGCAAAACTTTTTTTTTTTTTTTTTTGTGGATAAGGTCCACAGCTAAAGAGTCTAATAAAATCTGATTTTACTTCAGGGAGACTCAAAGGGGAAGAACAGGGGGAAATATTTATAGAAATGAAAAAATGTATGTAAAATATAAAAGAACCACTGATTTGAACTTGTTGCACCAAGTCAGTATTGCTTTAATGTTTGCTATTACACAGAATCAATAAAGTGTAATTAACTGTATTACTGCAATTTAATTAGGCATGGGAATCAGATGTGACTATAAAAATAATTTCCCCCCAACAGATGTCTCTCATTGTATTTATCTCAAATTAAGAAAATTCAGGCTTTCTATCTATCAAGCTTTTGTATTCTAGCTTTGTAATCAAGCTAAAATTTCTTAAATGACTATAGGGCTATGCATTATAATACAGGATTTGCTTTTCAAGAAATCAAAATTGTAATTATTGCAAGAAATAGAGGCAGTAGTTTTTAAGAGAAGTCTGGAATTGCAGCATCTGAAAATAATTTACAAAGGCAGAGAATATATTATCTAAAACATTATACTATCAAATATAAAATGATGCAATACATTTATTGAAGGAAAAAATGCTTATTAGAATATTTATTATGAAGTCAGAGGCCAATTCAGATATTTTTGCAGTAGTACTTCAGTAGGTCACTACCTTCATGATACCTTCTTAACATTACTAAATTGTATTTTAAATGAACAATAGAATCATTATATATTTAGTTATTGTTCCTGCAAACCTTTCTGACATAATTAAAATATTAATGCATTTATTATTATATTTTGCAGAACAGAGATTTAACAGTGATAAACCAATTGAACACAATACAGAATTTTCTCAAGCATTTATCATATTTACTATGAACAAGTAGTATTTGTTTAATTATTGAAGTTTTTATTCTTGCCTATACACTTCCACATTTCATTTTATCTTGGATGTGCAGGTTCCAAATGAGATGACAAAATACAATCTGACATGGTTTCCAGCAGGGATTAAACGAAGTTTTGGAAATCTCAGGAGAATTAACTTCCTAACCCGTCTTTCTGTCTCAATTCTTTTGCTTTTGCACGCATGTGAGAACTTCAATATTTTTAAAAGAAATGCAGGCATCCTCTGATTCCAATTGAATGCCTGTATCAGTGAAGCAAACTCATGAATTTTTAACTGTTATGGAAACCAATACTCAGGTATCTCTATCTTGGATTTTATGAAAAAAAAGATCTGAATGTCAAAATTTTGGGGAATCACACAATGCTATTAATCTTATGTTTCAATATCTACGTATAATAGCTACTTTCTGAAGAAACCTCTCTGTAGACGTACCTATAGTATTTTATAGGTGTTTAAACACATAACCTCCTTTTCCTCTCAGACACGATTAATACATAAAATTATTTTGAAGTATGCTGTATATATTTCTCATCCTCCTATTAAAAAGCACAACTACTGGAGACAGTGTCTATTCAGGTGGAAACGAAAAAGAAAAGTTTCTTTGGATCTGTGCTATAACAAAACATTTCAGATTCTGATACTACTGAACCATAAAAGTTACTCAAATTCATCTAATTAAAAATATAAAGAAAGAAGAGACCTGTGGGGGGAAAAAAAAAAAAAAAGATAAGTGGCAATTTGTCTCAGTTAAAAGGATGTATTTCAGGCTATTATCTATCACATTACTACGACTAAATATGCTTAAATATTCTCCAGCACACTCACCTCTTTTTGACGGTACTTAATTGCCAGTTTCAATCTTGCAAGATCATTGCCACTTTGTTCTTCTATCAAGCTATTATCATCTCTGTAATTAAGAATAATTTCCAATTCCCTGGAACTCCGTGTCTGATCCAGGAGATCTTTTGCAAATTGCTTGCATTGCCGCGACAGTTCCTCATATTCTGACTTAAATTCATTTTCAACTTTACTCAGTTCCTGCAACTCCCAGCTCAGCTGAAAAGCGGTAAGGAAAGGATCCTCACTGGACAAAGCAATCAAGGATGGGCTTGCCAGAGCCTTGTAGATATTGAGTCTGGATCGAGAGTGCCGAAGGCTGTCCACGTCTGAACTTGAGACGCATTCAACGCAGTTACAGCGGACCTCATGTGGCCTGGGCACAGAGACCCCTTTCTGCACAAGGAGCTTTATGATTTCGTAGTTGTTGGTGTGGGCAGCCAGAATAATGGGTGTGATATCTGGCGTAAATTCTGAAAACTGCTTGTCCAGAAGTATTGGTGGCACCTATAAGAAAAGGCAAACACCATTACAGGCCTGTTAATTGAACAAGAGCTACAGAAAATTATGCTATGAATAGTTTACCAGCTTGTACCCTTACTGATGGATCTTTACTTCTCGCTGGAGGTGAAGGAAACACTTTAAACATAACAATTCACTTAGCCAAGATAACCTCTTTCCAGATAATAAATTGCTATAAACAGGGTGTGATTTCTCATATAACCTGTTTGTATATAAACAGCCCATAGACAGCAATTAGTTAGAGCAAATGAGTAGATAAACAAGGAAGAGTCAGACATAAATGTTCCTGTCAGGTCTCTTGAATTGCCTGTTGTAAGCAAGATGGAAATATTTTCTGGTCTTTCCCTGGTTAATCTCAGTTTTGAAAGGAAGAGGGAGAGTCATGAAGGCATAATTGTGATTTCCTGAAGAAAGCAGTGAACAGGGGACAGCCAAGCTGGAGTTACAAAATAAAAATGGCAAGTAAATGAGAAAGAAAAGATACATTTTTCCAGAGGAGAAGGTTAGAAACACGACTGTGTAGAGAAGCAAAGATACCTGCTGCAAAGACTTTACTATCTCAAGGCTCAGTTCTACATTTGCATGAACAAACAAACATACTCTTTTTGTAAGAAAATGACAGTTAGTAACACAGGGACCCAAAAGAGGAAACATTAGTGTATTTTTAGTTTTCTGCTGTGTTCTGTATTTTATCAGAAGATTATAAGATCTTTCACTTTAAGCTTGTTTCTATATCTTACAGTATCTAACTCTAACATCTTTCACATATCAAGACAGTTCATTAGACTAGTATGATGAAATCATACAAGCGTAATTAACCAACGTCAATCAAAAAAATGGTGTTGGCAGCATTGCTTATGGACAGCCTTTGGTTCTTAGTTCAGCAACCAAGTACAAATTCAATCTGCATCAGCTGGAAGGAGACCAGTATTAATCCAAGCTCATGAGTCTGATATGTATCTGGCTATGATTTGTCTGATGTATGTATCAGTGATTTGTATGTATCATCAGTGATGTATGTATCAATGATTTGTCTGATGTATGTATCAGTCACCATATACTCACTTGATTCTTCAGTCTGTTTTCCTTCCATATTGTCCTATTATATGATCTAAGCGTTTCTCTTTCATTACTCAATTTTAACTTCAGGACTTGTTTTCTTTTTCAGTTTATTCACTAATGAGTCATATAGTTGAGGAAATAAGCTGACAAGCAACGTCTCTATTCCATTTCTGGATTTTCCAAGCTGAAAGTCATTATTTTCAGCACAGTGGTCAAAGTACAGAATACACAAAAACCACTTGTTAGCATTATCCAGAAGCTGAAGTGCTTGCCTTGTGCATCTTTGCTCACTACTGACAATCCCATACCAGGCCTTACAGGGCAATTCTACAACACAGACTGGCAATGAGAGACAGGACAAGACTGCTTGCTCTTGATAGATTTGCAGTGCTGCTAGGAAAAGGTATTTTTATCAGCATATCAACACAAAAAGTAGAACAGCATACAGAGAGCTACTATTCACAGTACTACTATCTGATTTTGTAGCCATTTTGGAAGCAGATGCAGTGTGACTTCTTTTGTCATGTTACAACAAGGCAGCAAGGTGATGATGCTTGTTTAGGAGGAGGGAAGGGAAAACATCTGACTAAAAGTTAGCTGAAGCCTAGGGAAATATAAGGTCACTGTAGGGAGGAAAAAATATTTGAAAGAAATCTGATGATAGCAGAATGACCTCATTTCCAGGTGGAAAAACTACAAACAGCTGAGAAGTTAATAAGAAACAGGTAAAGCATGTGAGAGCAGTGTTAGAATGAGTTGCAAACTATGCTTAAAGCCTTGGGAGGAAAAGAAGTGGAGCAAAAAAATGAAATGCACAGAATCAGGCTGAAATGCAAGAGAAAAGAAAACTAGAATGAAATTAAACTGAAAAGAAATAGTAGTCTGTGGATCTAAATCTATAATTAAAATTGATAGCTCGTGGCTTTTTTCCCTCCCTCTTTCTAATGAAGACACTGTGTGTAGTTTGTACGTTTTTTAGCTGTTCTGCATGTAAAACAACTCAGTTGTTCAATGGGACTGCATCCATGTATAAGAGCTGCTATGTGTGTGGGCTGTAAAACAGGGCCTCGAAGCACTAATTAGCTGAAGGAGAGAATTACTTTGAGAGGTGGCCACTTATTCAAGTAAAATGGGGTGGAAAGTCAAGAGTGCAGATCCAACTTTCAGGAGTGTAATCATACATCTCTAGGGAAAAAAATCTCCGCCTGGCCATAGCATATCGCTGACCAGATCTGAGACAGTATGTGGAGTCAACGGGCAGAAATCTGTTCTCCCTTCCCCTGCTCTCAAACATAAACACTTGGCTGTGCAGCATGGGGTAAGGCTGGCACGGAGCCTGTTTCAGAGCAGGGCTGTGGGGTGTCTCAGCTAGCCCACCCACCCTCATGACCATGTGCAGAAGGAGCAGCTGTCTTCATGGTCCTCCCCTACAGTCTTACGGGGGATGTCTACAGCTGGTGGTTGTAAACCCAACAGTTCTTGAGCACGTTCTCTTCTGCTTTCATGTTCCTTATTCTGAAGTACAAATGAAAAGTACTGCCTTTGTATAGTGTGTGCAGGCAGAGAGAGTAATACAGATTTGAACGTTACTCAGGAAGTGAGGAACCTGGTTGAGAATATACTGCAGTTACATATGGCTGGGGAGGACATTCAGATACAAGAACAACCAGAAGGTCTCTGCACTATTCCTGGTGTCAACTATGGTCAGGACAAAAGCACAACCTGGGCATGTGTCTTTTCAGAGAACTCTCTAGGTCTGTCCACACTGTTCTGTCAGGCCTCTCCCAGTGCTGGAAAGCCCTGGTTATCTGCCACCTCCAGGCTAACTACTGCATGGAGTGCCTTGGGGACTCCCTTTTGACCAGATTGCTTCATTATTCCTGTCCAGCTTGGTCTGGGGCTTGAAATCCATACCTGTTTTCTCACTTGTCTGTGGTGTCAGTGAGCAAAATGAGACAATTCCAACCCCCAAACATCACTGGTTATTTTAGCCTTAGATTTATCTTCTTTGTTACTTACATATTATATAGAAAAAAAAAAAAAAAAAAAGCGGGAGCACACATGCACACACACACTTTTCCTGCTCTCTAAATTGCAGCTGTAATCAATGTTTTTTAGGCTAGAAAAAATGAAAATGGCAGTAGAGGCTCAAAGGCCGCATTAGTAAAATTGAGCTTTGGGCTATCATTTGGCTGAACAAAGGTTACTGGGAGGGATGTGTTGTGCTTTGACAGCATCTGCCACAACTAGTGAGACTCCCTCTTGGCTCTGGGGACTGGATACCAGAGCTCAGAGGTGAGAGCTGGAAGGGCAGGAAGCTCAAGGATACAAAGACATAGCTCCAAATCTCGCTGACTGCTCAGGGTATTCCTGTGTCACTTAGCATGTTATTATCTTTGTACTGTCTGACAGTACTAAACTAGTATTTGCTTCCAGCTCTGCCAGAATTGAAGGCTATCATACGTAACATGTCATTAACCTCAATCTTCTGTGAAATGTTAACAGAGACACAACTACAGACAACATTGCATTACAATGATTGACTTGTATATGAGGTCCTTTAACTCAAAAGCTGCTTGTTTTTCTCATAGTTTATCAAAATCGTTAATCTTAAAGGAACTCAGCTGATGCACACATTCTGGAATTCATACCATCACAATTTACCCAAATATAGAAGTGTGCATTAAATCATTTCAGCCTTAACTTACAGAAACATTTAAGCTTAAAGGGCAAACCCTAAGATTGCAACTTTAATTACATCATGAGTTTAACCCCTGATCCTTCACATCTTATTTTAAGATTTCTTACTCATTTAAACCAAAGATATAAGGAAAGCCAAAGCAATAAGGTCAAATTATTCCCTCATCTGCAGCATAATGAAGTACTTATCTTCTGAAGTTCTGAGTGCTCTCATGGCACTCAGGATATTTCAGTATTTAACTGTTGATCCAGAGTACTTGCTCTGAAGTCACCAGACTTATAAAGAATTTGATTTTCAAAGTAAAAAACAATTGAATTGAAAAACAATTCTCTTTAAATAAGTCAAAACAAATAACCAGCACTCACTGATATTAGCCATCCAATCTAAATCTTTGACAGAGCAGTCACAGCAAACGTATGAATCTTCCTTAAATCCTGGGAGGATGGAAAGCTACTAGGTCTTACAGTCGCTGACTGTGACTGTCACTCCCCAAAGGTTAGAAGTGGTGTGAATATATGATACTCTTTGGAGTTAATATGTCAAGTGTAAGGCTGCTTAAACTTAGAAAGGTCAAAGGATTTTTGCCTTACATTTTGCTGAATTTTTTCAACTTCAACATTATCTATAGGGCTGAGCAAAGCTGTTTGAGGATTGTATATGTGTATGTATATCTGTATGGGGGTAAGTAGGAAAAATAAAATAGATAGAAAAGAAGAAAGCATAGCTCAAAGTCTGTACATTTCATTGCTCAAGGACATGAGCTTTTTGTTGCATTCTTTTACTCTGTGCTTGCTGTAAGTGGGAATGAGTCAGTCTGACTTAGATATCTAAGAATTTTTTAGGTACCAAGTGGAACAGCCCTCTTAAATATGTGTTTAAATTCCTTTTATGGTTTGTGTGAAGCAAATTCCCTTTGCTATGACAGGAAGGGTTTAAATTAATGCCAGTCAGGTCTGAGACATTTTCTCTCCCTTGCAATATGACATCAAGGTAGAGAGACCAATTGCTCTATTATGATCTGTTAGATATTCAGGAAATAGATAATAGTCACTTTGAAAAAGGAGGAACTGAAACCCCAGGTGTGTTCATGTCTCCATCTAGATTTCTCATAATGGCTGTCATTCCTGCAGTATCCTAACAGAAAGACTGAAAAATGCAACACCCATTTACCTAGTTTTTAAGTGGAGGAGCTCAGAATCTATGTAAAGCAACCTATTCCCTTGGATAGCTCAGTTCCTATTTAGTTTTCTGAAGTCTTGTCTTTGTTTATTTATTTACAGTTATTTTGCCTTTTATTTGTAAAAGGGGAGCAAATCCTGCAATGGCTGCAAGTAGTTAGGTGGATGAATTAGTGAGCTATGTCAATTATGACAGCATGAATGGAGGAATCATGGAAAAAAGGAGGAAAAAAATAAAGCAAAGAAAATACATACATATGACAGATAACAAGATGAATACATATGTGCTCTGATGGAGTACAACATTATATTAGGAAATTAATATTATAAAGGTGTGTTCTCAAGCTCATCAGTTACTTCATCACGATTGCCCTGTAGCTGTCAACCAACTGAACACCTAGAAAATGCTGAACTCTGAATTTCAGTAAAGCCCACAGCATACAACTTATCCCTACGCATATATAGTTATGAGAATTCAGACTGTAGTTTGTTGAATTCTTTCCTTCTTTGATACCATATCATTATAGTATCAGCTGAAACACATTATGATCATGGAAGTTGTTCCACCAAGAAAAATTGGAAAAACCATCCTAATCCAACTCCACTGCAAAAATTGGAAAAACCATCCTAATCCAACTCCACTGCAAATGCACTAAGTTTCTGATAAACTGCTATATAATTTCAATAACTTGAAGATATAAGTTCAAGACAACTTGAATTCAGTTGTCACACCACTGAAAGGTGCTGGACATAGTCTATCCTGAAAGCTCTGCTGAAACTATCCTCGCAAGTCTGCACAAACTGCAGGGCCGCAGTGGTGGCCCAGATGTGGCTGAAGGTCCTTCTCCCCATGCCAGGGTACTCACTGTGCCTTGCACAGCTGGAATGTTGCTTGGTTACTAAGCATCAATGGCAGTCAAGTGGAAGGAAGTCACCAAACTGAGCTCAGGAAAACCATAATTTCAGAGTAGTGTGTGTGATACTTGCCATGTAACACCCATCTAGCGTATTGTCATTTTCTTGCTTTCCATAGGCACCATCCCTTGCCTCTCTGAAAAGCATTCAACTTGTTAATTGCTCTTGGACTCATTTCATTTTCTAAACTATTTGGGGATGTAAGTACCACATGCTTTATGTGCCACTGAAATATTTTCCTTTTTTTTTTTGTCAGAAACAGACATATTCACAAAATCTCACCCTTGCTGTAAGGTACTGTAAGTTAACTGATAACAGTCTGGGGACTAAATCTAAAAGTACAGCAATGTGTACTATGAATTTTGTAACATACCTATAAATATGTAATGAATTTTTTTAGAGATACTGTAATTTCTTGAGAATGCACACTTTGAATACTTATTAAACACCTGAAATGCTACCTGTGTAAGTTTTACACATAAGATTTCATTACAAATTGTGTCCTTTAACATTTTCACACTCACAGTTCAGCTCAGTGCTGTCACAGTGCTTAATGCTCATCTTTCACTTTTCTCTGGAGTCAAACCACAAGCAACAGAGATTATAAAAATGGGGCAGTACGTATCTGAGGTTAAGTGATGCTTATCTTTTTGAGTCTGAAAGAAATGTTGATAGTTAAATAATGTATGTTTAAAATACTAAAATATTGATTCTTATATAAAATATATTAAGACCTCAAATTAACATTCAAAATGCTAGACACATTAGGCCATAAAACCACCCACTTCTGTTAAATTATAGAATGTGGTTCACAGCAAAATGGAAGGCGTAACTAGCCAAAATGAAATCCTAACCACAAGCTTAGCTGTTGTGGTGGGAGGATTTCTTTGGGCTGCAGTTTTGAGATGGAAGTATCTTCTGTCAGATTACAAATGATGCTGTGAACAGAAAAACTGGAGGACTCATTCAGGGAAAAAAAAAAAAGAACTCTAAACTTGACTTAAGGCACTAGCAGCTGGACAACTCATCTGGACCTCAGGACACAGGTTTTGTTCCCAGCTCTGCTGGTAAATCTAGGTTTCCTAGGCAGAGCATCTCTTTCTAATTCTTTTCCCGGATGGGTCCAGTTTTTTGACCCAGGATGTAATTGCAGTTATGAATTCATGTAAAGAAAATTTAGCAAAAAATAATAGTTAAAACATCAAATTTCTGTGTGGACATTTCTGAACAAAAGATTCTGGACTTTTTTTTATTATTTTGAAACCTTACATCATTTCATAAAATGCTTATAATTTAACATCAAAAAGGACCACTATCCAACATTTTGTTTCAGAACAGATTATTGTGATTATACTATTTTATCATTACAATACTAAATGCTAATTTTATAAAAAGTCCTTAATATTTTCCCGTTAAAATATTATTTTTTCAAGTCAGCCAAGAACTGTGCCTAACGAGAGGGTAAATATCCCAAAACAGATCACAGAATCACAGAATGGTTGAGGTTGGAAGGGACTTCTGAAGATCATCTAGTCCAACCTCCCCGCTCAAGCAGGGTCCCCTACAGCACATTACCCAGAATTGTTTCCAGATGGCTCCTGAATATCTCCAGGGAAGGAGACTCCACAACCTCTCTGTTCCAGTACTCTGTCACCCTCACAGTAAAGAAGCTTTTCCTCATATTCAGATGGAACTTCCTGTGTTGCAGTGTGTGCCTGTTGCCTCTTGTCCTATTGCTGGGCACCACTGAGAAGGGTCTGGCCCATCCTCTTGACATCCTCCCTTCAGATATTTGTACACATTGATCAGATCACCCCTGAGCCTTCCCTTCTCCAGGCTGAGATCCCTCCCAGATCCCAGGGGATCCAGCCCCAGATCCCTCAGCCTTTCCTCACATGAGAGATGCTCCAGTCCTTTCACCATTTCAGTACCCTCTGCTAGACTTGCTCCAGGAGCTCCATGTCCCTCTTGTACTGGGGAGCCCAGAACTGGACACAAGACTCCAGGTGTGGCCTCACCGGGGATGAGTAGAGGGGGAGGATCACCTCCCTTGACCTGCTGGCAACACTCTTCCTAATGCACCCCAGGACACCATTGGCCTTCCTGGCCACAGGGGCACATTGCTGGCACATTGCTGGCTCATGTTCAACTTGTTGTCCACCAGAACCCCCAGGTCCTTCTCCGCAGAGCAGGTCAGCCCCCAGCCTGTATTAGTGCATGGGGTCATTCCTCCCCAGGTGCAGAAACCTGCACTTGCCTTTGTTGAATTTCAAGAGGTTCCTCTCTGCCCATCTCTCCAGCCTGTTGAAATCCTTCTGAGTGGCAACACAGCCCTCTGGTGTATCAGCCACTCCTCCCAGTTTGTATCATCAGCAAACTTGCTGAGGAGGCATTCTAACGCTTCATCTAAGTCATTGATGAATAAGTTAAACAAGACTGGACGCAGTATTGACCCCTGGGACACCGCTAGCTACAGGCCTCCAAGTAGACTGTGCCACTTATCACCACCCTCTGAGGCCTGCCATTCAGCCAGTCCTCAATCCACCTCACCATCCACTCATACAGCCCACACTTCTGGGTTTGCCTGTGAGGATATTATCAGAGACAATGTCGAAAGCCTTGCTGAAGTCCAGGTAGACAACATCCACTGCTCTCCCCACATCTATCCAGCCAGTCATTCCATTACAGAAGGCAATCAGTTTGGTTAAGCATGATTTCCCCTTGGTGAATCTATGCTGACTACTCCTGATCACCTTCTTGTCTTCTATATGCTTACAGATGACCTCCAGGATGAGCTGTTCCATCACCTTTCCAGGGACTGAGGTAAAGCTGACTGGCCTGTAGGTCCCTGGTTCTCCTTCTTGCCCTTTTTGAAGACTAGGGTGACACTGGCTTTCTTCCAGTCCTCAGGTACCTCTTCTGATTGCCATGAACTTTCAAAGATGATTGAAAGTTGGCCTAGCAATGATGCCCACCAGCTCCCTCAGCACTTGTGAATGTATCCCATCGGGACCCATGGACTTGTGGATGTCAAGTTTGCCTAAATGATCTCTAACTTGATCCTCCTCAGCCAAGGGAAAGTCTTCCTTTCTTCAGACTTTCTCCTTTCTCCAGACAAGTCCCTGGGTTAGGGACTCCTGAGGGCCGGCCTTGGCATTGAATACTAAAGCAAAGAAGGTGTTCAGTACCTCTGCTTTCACTGTGCACCCTGTCGCCAGTGTCCCTGCCCCATTCAGTAGCAGGCTCACATTTTCCCTAGTTTTCCTTTTGTTACTGATGCACTTGAAGAAGCCCTTCTTGTTGTCCTTGACGTCCCTAGCCAGATTTAATTCCAAACGGGCTTTGGACTTCGTCATCACATTTCTGCATACTCTGAAAATGTCTCTATATTCATCCCAAGTGGCCTGTCTCTGCTTCCACATCCTGTACACCTCCTGCTTATGTTTGAGTTTTGTCAGGAGTTCCTTGTTCATCCATGCAGGTCTCCTGCCCCCTCTACTCTATTTCTTGCTCATAGGGATGCACCAGTCTTGAGCCTGGAGGAATTGATTCTTGAATATTAACCAGCTCTCTTGTATCCCTCTTCCTTCTAGAGCCCAATCCCACGGGATTCTTCCAGGAAGGTCCATGAAGAGGCCAAACCTAACTCTCCTAAAGTCCAGGGTTGCAATCTTACTTATTGCCTTGCTTCCTCCTCACAGGATCTTGAACTAGACGATCTTGTAGTCACTGTAGCCAAGGCTGCCCTCAGCCTTCACATCTCCAACCAGTCCTTCCTTGTTTGTTAGTACAAGGTGTAGCAGCACACCTTTCCTTGTTGGCTCCTCCATCACCTGTGTCAGAAAGTTATCATCAATGCTTTCCAGGAACCCCCTGGATTATTTGTGCCTTGTTGTGTTTTTCCTCTAGCAGATGTCAGGGTGGTTGAACTCCTCCATGAGAATCAGGGCCTGTGATCGTGAGGCTGCTTTCAGCTGTCTGTGAAAGGCCTCATCTACTTCCTCCTCCTGATGAGGTAGCCTGTAGCAAACACTCACAATAGTATCACCGTTGTTAGTCTGTCCTTTAATCCTTAACCATAAGCTTTTGCTCAGCATCCACCCTGAGGCAGAGCTCCATACCTTCTATGTGTTCTCTCACCCAAAAGGACAACTCCACCAACAGATACTTAAATTTAGATAGCTCAAGTTGGGTAAGTAAATACTCCCCTTAGCATATGGCTCAACAGGATTTATTTAACAGACTATGCTCTGAACTAGCTCAAAACTTGTTGGCTGAGCTATCCCATGCTAATACTAACCTGCACCTAACCATAACTCATGCCTCCCAACCTGCACCAGTGGGATACAAGGTGGATATTTCTCAAAAGAACCGGGTTCATCATTCTGGCCAGTTTTCCAGAATTTGTGAGGAGAAGGTATTAACAGTTAATGCTAAATATGTTATCTGTAGGAGGGTT
>VXAA01005996.1:75985-108155 GCA_013399115.1 Anseranas semipalmata
GCCAGGACGCTGTTGGCCTTCTTGGCCACCTGAGCACACTGCTGGCTCATATTCAGCCGGCTATCAACCAATACTGCCAGGTCCTTCTCTGCCAGGCAGCTTTCCAGCCACTCATCCCCCAGCCTGTAGCGCTGCTTGGGGTTGTTGTGCCCCAAGTGCAGGACCCAGCACTTAGCCTTGTTGAATTTCATACAGTTGGCCTCAGCCTATTGATCCAGTCTATCCAGATCCCTCTGTAGAGCCTTCCTACCCTCACGCAGATCAACACTCCCACCCAATTTGGTGTCATCTGCATTTGGTGTCATCATTGATGGTGTCATCAAACTTACTGAGGGTGCACTCGATCCCCTCATCCAGATCATTGATAAAGATATTAAAGAGAACTGGCCCCAGTACTGAGCCCTAGGGGACACCACCAGTGACCGGCCTCCAACTGGATTTAACTCCATTCATCACAACTTTTTGGGCCTAGCCACCCAGACAGTTTTTTACCCAGCGAAGCATACACCCATGCAAGCCATGAGCAGCCAGTTTCTCCAGCAGAATGCTGTAGGAAACGGTGTCAAAAGCTTTACTAAAGTCTATGTAGACAACATCCACACCCTTTCCCTTATCCACTAAGCGCGTCACTTTGTCATAGATCACTTAGTCAAGCAGTACCTGCCTTTCATAAACCCACGCTGAGTGGGCCTGATCACCTGATTGTCTTGTATGTGTTGCATGATGGTACTCAAGATGATCTGCTCCATAACCTTCCCTAGCAACAAAGTCAGACTGATGGGCCTGTAGTTCCCCAGGTCGTCCTTCTGGCCCTTCTTGTAGATGGGCATCACATCTGGTAGCTGCCAGTCAGCTGGGACCTCCCCAGATAGCCAGGACTGCTGATAAATGATGGAAAGTGGCTTGGTGAACACTTCTGACAGCTCCCTCCCATCTGGCCGCACAGACTTGGGTACATCTAAGTGGTGGAGCAGGTCACTAATCATTTCCTCTTGGATTATGAGGACTTCATTCTGCTCCCTGTCCCTATATACCAGCTCAGGGGGCTGTGTACCCAGAGAACAACTGGTCTTACTACTAAAGACTGAGGCAAAGAATTAACATCTTTTTAAACATTCTTTCTATTTTCTTTTTAAATATTTAAATGTTTTAATTTTTTTTTTTGAGAAAAATCAGTTCTTTCAAAAGACATTTCAACTGTCCTAAAGAATTGTAGCTTTCTATTGACACAAGCTGATTTTTTTGTCTTTCTGATATTGTCAATGAGCTCTTGTATTATGTTTGAAATCTTATGCTTAAAAATCCTTTACTTTTACAAATATTATCACATTATTGTATGAGGATGAAGCTGAAATTAACTATTCCTCATACATAGGATATTATCTCATGAATATAAAGAATAGTGAGAGCTAATCGATTTAATTGTAAATCATGAATTATTATTATTACTATTATGTTTTTGATGCTCAAAACTTTCATCACTTATAAAATATTTGTGAATCTAAACTGTTTCTTGAGCTTGGCAGTATTTAGCACACACATTTTTCTAATTCCCTATTCCTCCGTCTCCTCTGCAAATAACTTCTCTAGGTGGAGCTGGAGGTGGGGGGGGCAAGAGGGTGAAATCTTGACCTCACCGAATCAATTGCAAAACACCCACGAACATCAAGGGCCAGGATTTTACCACACATGACAAGCTTTACACAAAGAAGAAGAAAAAAACAAACAGACAAAGATATTGTGTTATTTAAAGCACAGAGTCTGAAACTGAATCATCATCTAAACAATATTGCAAATATTTACAAATACCAAAAGTAATCAAAGAAAGTCAAGCTGCAGTTTGAAATAGAGTTTCAAAAGGAACTTTATTATCCAGGGAAAATGTAGCTTTCTGTCTAAATACTGAGCATATAAGTTTTAGTAGATAATTCTAAGCATCCAGATTTTATATCTTTAGTCTGTTGTAATGAATTTTCAGCCAGCATGCTGCTTTTGATTATGCTAAATATGCAGTTGTATCTGCTTCACTGCAGCAAAATGCTTACTGCAAAAAATGTAGTCTACATTTACATTCACTTCAGCATGACCTATTCCTAAAAATGAACCAATATGATTATCTGCATTTATGACACCCTTAGAAGCTTAGTGGTTGTTGGGGTCCCTGGTGCAAACAATGGTGTGAGCATGCAAATATCACAGAATCACAGAATCACAGAATGTTAGGGATTGGAAGGGACCTTGAAAGATCATCTAGTCCAGTCCCCCTGCCGGAGCAGGAACACCTAGATCAAGTCACACAGGGACGCATCCAGGTGAGTTTTGAATGTCTCCAGAGAAGGAGACTCCACAACCTCTCTGGATAGCCTGTTCCAGTGCTCCGTCACCTTCACTGTGAAGAAGTTTCTTCTTATATTTAAGTGGAACCTCCTATGTTCCAGCTTGCACCCAGCTTTTATAAAGGTCAGTTTTTTGCAAGCAGTAGCTTGCATGCAATATTTGCATTTGCAATGGGCAGGCCTAGCCTTGTACAGACACAAATGGAGATGTCACTGTTCAAATGATTCATGATTATTCTTCATGCTTTACAGTAGTGGGCAGACCCTCAGCAAATACAGTTCTGAAAAGAGAGTATTATTTAGTTTTTGTAAAACACTTTGCCATATTAAACGTGAGGAGGATATTAACACTGTTATCCCACAAGGAAACTAAGGAAGAGAAGGAGAAGCAGTCTTCTTCATACTTCATACAGTAGTATTCTATACATACAAGAATACAGCAGTATTCTTCATAATTCAGCAGTATGAAGAATACAGTAGTATTCTTCATACTTCAGCAGTGGGGTGTGGCACTGAAACAACGCTTTTAAGTTTGTGCCCAGAGTGCTAACCTCCAGTTTGGAGCAAAACAGTTTGTGGCTAATTTAACACTGCAATATGTACCCAAAAGGTAAGTCTATCTTTTGTCTGATGTAGCATGAAGCTCTACCTAAAACAACTTCTACTATTTGTACTCAAGAATTTCCATTACAGTAGCTGTGGCACATACCAAAAAGTATAGAATCATAGAATCATAGAATATCCTGAGGTGAAAGACAACCCCAAGGATCACCGAGTCCAACTCCTGGCTCCACACAGGACCACCAAAAAAATCAGACCATATGTCAGGAGAGCATTGTCCAAATGCTTCTTGAACTCTGGCAGGCTCGGTGCTGTGACCACTGCCCTGGGGAGCCTGTTCCAGTGCCCGACCACACCCTCGGTGAAGAACCTTTTCCTGACACCCAGCCTGAACCTTCCCTACCACAGCTCCATGCCGTTCCCTCGGGTCCTGTCGCTGTCACCAGAGAGCAGAGATCAGCGCCTGCCCCTCCGCTCCCCTCGTGAGGAAGCTGCAGGCCACCATGAGGCCTCCCGTCAGCCTCTTCTTCTCTGGGCTGAACAAACCGAGTGACCTCAGCTGCTCCTCATATGTCTTGCCCTCTAGACCCTTCACCATCTTCACAGCCCTCCGTTGGACACATTCTAATAGTTCATGTCATTCTTATATTGTGGAACCTGCACGCAGCAGCCCTGGAAGTCTAAAGAACAGTCTGAAATCAAGTGCCTAGTATAAGGTAAACATGCTATACGTGTAAACTCTGTACAGTCCAAAAAGTGGTTTATGCTGTCTTAAGAAAAGTAATTGTGAAAGGCAGCATGAATTGCTCTCCTGGTATCTCTGTTTTTCTCCATTGATAAGGGGAGCCCAGGCAGCCAGATCAGAGATGAGACACAGCTTTGGATGGCTACTGCTGAGACAAACTCTGCTCTGCAAACGGCAGCTTCCATTATAGAAGCTAGAGAATGGAGACACAGATGATTTAACTGATTTTGTATTGGGCCTTGCACTGAGCCTTCTGGGTCCTGGTACATCGCATAGAGAAAGTCCCACATGTTGTATTCTTATCTGTACTGTCAGCTGAGAAATAGTGAAATGAGCCAAAAACAAGGTGAATCCAATTCTCTTCCCCTTCTCTGACATAAATCTGTTTTCATATAAAGGAGTTCTGCTTTTACTGTCTAGAAGATAAAGCAGACACACACATTTGTACAAAGACCTACTATATTTCTTTCTTTCCTTAACAAAAAGAGCATGGAATTCATGTTATTTTATCAGCAAAAATTGTACTCTTACTTATCATCTGCAATTCTACCCATAGCAAGTACACGATACTGTAATTAAATTATATTGTATGCATTATCTGAGAGATCTGTAATCATTTCAACTTATTATTCATTGAAATGCATTCATACAGTACCTACAATATACAAAAACTGAAATAGATGAAAATAGAATACAACATTATAACTATTTATAAGGCTTATCCTACTGAAATAGTCTTAAGAATATCAGAATTTATGGGTTATGTCATCACCCATAAATTGAAGACAGGGTGAAGTTCTGATCAATTGGGTCACGTCTCCCAGTGTGCCCTGCTGAGCAGGGAGGTGGTGACCACCACATGGAGGGATTAAAACCTTCACTGAATTTAAGAAATTCTTTACTATGAGGGTGGTGAGGCACTGGAACAGGTTGCCCAGAGAAACTATGGATGCAGGAACATCCCTGGAGGTGTTCAAGTCCAGGTTGGATGGGGCTTTGAGCAACCTGGTCTAGTGGAAGGTGTCCCTGCCCACGGCAGCGGGGTCGGAACCAGATGATCTTTAACGTCCCTTCCAACCCATTCTATGACTCTATGATTCAAGGGATTTCCATAATTAATTCCAATGGACTGTATCTTACCAGTACCGTTCTCTTTGGAATGATTTGCATCTTTGAATGAATAAGGATTTCCCACAAATATCTGCAGGAATAATGTAACCAATGAAATGGCAGAATGGCCGAACAGGTGGGAAATAAGGCATTCCCTGGCGATACCTTCATACTGGCTAAAGTCATTGCTTCTCATTTGTTCATTTCTTTTCCTTTCTATTTAGCTGAGACTTGACAAGTGACTGCCTGAACATTATTTGCCTAATTCAGTGCAAATTAAAACAAGTTTATGTAAACCACTGCTTAAGTATAAGCAAATGTGTTTTATTTGGCTTGAAAAAAAACAAGAGGGAGAGATTGTGTGGCAGTCTCAGCTCAATCTATGTTCACAAGGTGGTAGTCAGTGGGGAGTTACTTTTTTAAACCATGTCAGTGGTCTCACAAGCAAAACCTAACAGTTTTATCAACTTCCAGATTTTCCTGAGTGAGTTTATCATGGATGCAAAGCTCTGACTTGAAGAATTTTGACTTTTTTTTTTTTTTTTTTAACTACAGTGTTCCAAAAGGGGGTTTTGAGGGTGATCAGTTAAATGTGAGCCCAATCCCAGCTTTATAGAGATGGCAGTTAACACTTCACTCAGTTGTAAGTGAAACATATTCTTATTTAGTCCGGGGTAAGAAGGATGCAGGATGTTTTTATCCTTAGTTGCTGGAAGCTGTCTCATGTGACAACTACATTAAGCCAATAAGCCTTGTGGACGTGCAGATTTGACTGATTGACAGAGATGTCTAAACACAAATGAATACAGCATCAAAACCATTGATCTTCTGATTTGAAATAATTGTGTGCAAGGATGATGGTTGAGTTTGTTTCCCTTTGTGCTTACTCCCTTTGCACAATTCTTCTCTTTTCATCAGAGCAGACTGCAAACCTAGAGCAAACCCTGTACTTACCTGTTTCTCCCCACTGGGCTTCTTGTGGTTTAGCAGCAGCTCCACAGCACCAACTACCTCCTTTCGTATGGCATGCAAAAGAGCATCTCCCACATATACATTAAAACTTAAGAGCAGCTCAATAAGCTCAAGGTTCTCATTTTCAATTGCAATAAGGAGTGCAGTTCTTCCCAGGGGATCAATGCAATTAATATTGATCTTGAAATAAATTTCTGCTTCTTCCAAAGCTTTCTTCACACTGGCATAATCTCCTTTCTCCACAGCATTCAGATAGGCCTTCTCTGAATGGGACAGTTCAGATTCTGCTCGCACAATACGAAGAGGGATACGATCTCTGTAGGGAGCATTGACACTTCTTTTGTAGTAGAACTGGGCCATATTTTATGCCATTCTAATACTTTGTCTCTGAAACATGAAAAGAAAGATTAAATTAATAATGTATTTTGGGGTACAGTGCACCTAATTAATATTTTAAATATGTAAGTATTTAAAAACCATAAAAAAATGATGTTGAAGAAAAGTAAAAATGTTCTGTATCAAAAGAACTTATGAGATCACCAACAAAATGTGCAAAAGAAATACATGTAACCATCTTGTTCAAACTTACCAAGCCAAAGCATATGTCAGCATACCATTCACATGTATATATTCCTTAAACATGTGGCATGAGGCAATACAATGTAGTTTTTACTAAATGTGTAGCCCCACTTCATCTTTAATTTCTGTAGTAAATTCTGCTACCTCACATTTGCCATAGCTTGAGAGTATGCTCATACACAGTTACTGCTGTCTAGTACTATGGGGCACTTATACATTTTGAGCTTGATTGTGGTAGTAGTTATGTCACTTATAAACTGGTTCATTTGCCCTTCTAAAGTTACCTAGTCCTCTCTGAGATAGACTAGTTATCCCACCAGTACACCAGTACTCCAGACTCCATGGGTCTTTCACATTTAGGACTTCTATGCAAATGTCTCTGATATCCTACGCAACCCAGGTGTCACTGGTGCTTGTGTGTGAACCACTGAATACAGACCTTTTTATGTTTCTTTAGCTTGGGAAGAAATAGTAAGTTAGAGTTGGAATAGCTATTAGTCTTTAGGTTTTCTGAGTGCTCCTGAAATACCCCTTAAGCCTAAATTAGTTTCTCCTGACTTATCTGAGATAGAAAGACCCAGACTGCACAGTTCAGTGGTGTGCTTTCCTACTAAGATTTTGATTCAATCTCATATGCTATTAAGAAAAACATTCATACAGAATGCTTTTCCAGCCAGCACTTGCTAACATATAAATTAGAATCCAGAGCCTAAAAGGAAAAACAAAATCCATATAAGATAAAGTCAGAAGGACTGGTAGATAAAGATCATGGCTTTAATTCTAAACTATTCAATTCTAAACTAGAATGAATACCGAAACACTGCAACTATAAAACAACTCTGAAGTCTTGCAGTTGATAAAGCATTTAATGCCTCTGGTTTTACTCTGTATATTTTGTGCAAGAAATTGCAAGAATAGTTCCTTCTAACAGGAACAACTTCTCCTAGCTGTATCTATTACCTTAAAAAAATGAAAGAGAAAAAAGTGACTTAAAAGAACAGGGTACACACACACACACACAAATGCTGTTTCATTAGTGGCTGAAGAGTTTCATAGAATCATAGAATGGTTTGGGTTGGAAGGGACCTTAAAGATCACCTAATTCCACCCCCTCTGCTATGGGCAGGGACACCTTCCACTAGACCAGGTTGCTCAAAGCCCCATCCAACCTGGCCTTGAACACTTCCAGGAATTGGGCATCCACAGCTTCTCTGGGCAACCTGTTCCAGTGCCTCACCACCCACAGTGTAAAGAATTTCTTCCTAATATCTAATCTAAATCTACCCTTTTTTAGTTTAAAGCCATTACTTCTTGTTCTATCACTACATTCCCTGATAAAATGTCCCTCTCTAGCTTTTCTGTAGGCCCCCTTTAGATACTGGAAGGCCACTATAAGGTCTCCCCAGAGCCTTCTCTTCTCCAGGCTGAATATCCCCAGCTCTCTCAGCCTGGCTTCACAGGAGAGGTGCTCCAGCCCTCTGATCATCCTCGTGGCCCTCCTCTGGATTCGCTGTAATAAGTCCATGTCCTTCTTATGTTGGGGGCCTCAGAGCTGAACACAGGACTCCAGGTGGGGCCTCACGAGGGCAGAGTAGAGGGGAAGAATCACCTCCCTCGACCTGCTGGTCATGCTTCTTTTGATGCAGCCCAGGATACTGTTGGCTTTCTGAGCTGCAAGTGCACATTGCTGGCTCATGTTGAGCTTCTCATCAACAAACACCCCCAAATCCTTCTCCTCAGAGCTGCTATCAGTCTGTTCTCGACCCAGCCTTTATTTGTGTTTGAGATTGCCCTGACCCAGGTGCAGGACCTTGTGCTTGGCCTTGTTGAACTTCATGAGGTTTGCACGGGCCCACCTCTCAAGTTTGTTAATCAAAGAACTGTAGTTTCTAGTCTTCTTCTCAGCTGACAATGCAAGTTTGATTAATACACTGCCTTTTCCTCCATTTCCCTCTGACATTAAAAAGGATATAAATTTCTGTCAAGGTCTTAATTTGGGAAATGTAATGTTTATTTTTATTACGTGAGGTTTTGATTGATCAAAAATTTCACTAGACACTATGAGAAACAGTGATTCATCCGTGCCAGTCTACACAGGCAGTGCAAGGAGAAGTAAGTACAAAGGCTGTTACTAAGTTGTTTCCTTTGTTTTCCAGAGCAGATCAACAGGGCCTGAGGCAGGTAGGTGGCAGCAAAGGAGATACATTAGAAAGAATTTCCCTCCAGATCCATATACAGCAAGTAAGCAATTTCACTTCTTTGCACACAGAATATTTCCTCCAGTTCTCCCTTCAAGATGGTATCTGTCTGCACCGTGGGCTGCTAGAGGTTGCACAGCCAATTGATTATGTTATGTTAAACTCACTGTAAGTAAAGTACATATCCACTGCACATTTTTGTGCCCCTGGAATGGATATAGCATATTCTTATTTTGAATACACTGTATTTTACCAATTTGCCTTTCACTCTTGCTTTTCAGGCTTAAGAAGAAAAAAAGGTTGTGCATAATCAGTTCCAAGTTAATAAACCTAAATGTAGGTGTTTGCATGTAGATATCTACATGAAAGATAGGATGCTACATTCTCATTGCAGCCATGGAGATTTAGGGCTCAATTCCACTGCCCATAAACAGGCATCTGGTGCTGGATGCTGAAGGGCATCTTGCCCGGCTCCAGCTGCCACTTCAGCTGTGACTTAGGTCTCACATGGGGTCTATTTCATATTTGTCAGGTCCACAGAGAAGTTTTGGATAACGCTATGGCTTGTGAGAGTATCTCTGATGCTTGTGAGAGGATAATTAAATGTCGTCCTAGTCAATTAATTTAGTGCAGTCTAGACATCTCTTCATACTACCCTAAAATAGACACCTACACTTGGTCAGCTGAATAGCTCCCTAATTTTTGCTGATAGTAGGAATGCACAAATATTGTTCAGTTTCTTAATATCTACAGATTGTTCTTCAAGACCCCTGGAGAAAACTGAGTGACTGCAACTTGGACTTTATTGCTGAAAGCTTTTGTCTCTTGAAAGAACAGGAAAGAATAGATGGATAGATGCCTACTTGTTTATTGGTAGTTAAACCAGAAATTAATTTGGATCAGTGAAATTGGGCATCATAGAGATGTTTATGGTAGAAGAAGAGTACTGTGATTTACAGAAGGGATCTATTATGATTACATTAGTATGATTTTGTTTGTGTGTTTGCTTGCTTGCTTGCTTGTTTTTAAAAGACTGAAGAAGCTCTAATATGGCTTCATGGTAAGCCCTAAGGAAAACACTTGCTGGAACCTCTTATGTTTACCTCTTTGTGATTCTTGAATGGAGAAAATTAGATCTAAGCTTAGTCTTTCTCTTCCAGAAGAGATACATTAAACACACATTGTCATTCCCCTAAATAACTGTCTTCTGCTGGTCTTTCTCTCAACCCCACCACTTCCTGAAAATAATCGGCCTTAAATACGATCATCATAACTAAAAATATACATTTATATGCAATTAGAAGGTAAAGACTGACTAATGGTACAGTACGCTGCTGGAAGATGATATACAATAAAGATAATGGGTCATGGGTGTTTACAGAAGTAAAACATTTATTTGGTTTTTGTCTACAGGTAGATAGTGTTGTGTGACAACAGGTACTGTGCTGTCACATGCAAAGTTATATATATGACATCTACAGGGGCATACCATGAGAGCTTTAAGAGCTGGGAGTAGCCAGCTGAGGTGAGGAATGTCTCCATTTGCTTTGAGTTCCTCTGCAGGAACAAGATTTTAAAGAAACAAGAGATCCAGCACACCAGACCACTGAGAGGGGGATGAAAGAAAATATGAAACATGAGGTCCAAAATTTAGCAGAAGAGGAGTTACAGTTTCTGCAGTCCACATACCTGATACTTAATAAAATAGAATAAAATTACTTCAGAGAAGAGATAAAGGAAACATAACTTGCCCTGAAAATATGAATATACTCACCTATCAGAAACTCATTACAACCCAAACCCAATAAACGAGTGTGAGAGATTGTTCCTGAGCCATCCAAATACTTAGAACCATGAACAGACCCATGGGGTTCAACTTCGTATGTGGGAGCGATGCTTTTGGTCTTGTGACTTTATTGAACTTGGTGAGGAGAATTAGGGACTGGGAAACAATTTCAAGACAAGGAGAAGAATTGATCTTCAATGTTGTACTGGTCTTGCCTGTCATCCCTGTAATACTGACAGGGTATATTTAAGATGTGCCACATCTAACACAATTCATTAAAAATTTAGAGGAATCAGTCTGAGTTTAGGAAGAACACGACAGACTTGTAAAAGCAAAAAAAAAGTTAGTTTGATCAATTTGGGGTAATATCACAATATCCTCTTTCTATATGATCTGTGGGTTTGGTGTTTTTTGTTGTTGTTTTGTTTTCTCTATTTTTTTTTTTTTAAGGAAAAACAAGCTTTTACAACTAACTTTGCAGGAAATTGGATGATTCGTCTAACCTAACTGATAGCACTGAAAATTATTACTGTTTTAAAAATTAGTAGTATTTTGATCAGCATTCTGCTCTACTAATCCATGATCTATTAATCCATATAAGGGGGTTAGTTTATAGCACTTTCAATAAAAGAGCTAAAACTTAATATCATCAAACTGTGCAAGAATGATACTCTTTAAGACCCCTCATATGAAGAGATTATAAAAAATATTATGTTTCTGGAATACCTGAATAACTATTCCCCAATTCTCCTTATTTGTAAAACATGCACATAATATTTTGAAGTTCTGGTGACTAACTGAAAACCAGCTGTGAAATGTTTTAGGATTAAGATTTATCCTAGAAAAAAGTATCACTGCATGAAAAAGGAGGAGGTATTCATTTTGAAATAATCTTTACTAGATAATTATGTGATAGATAAAAATATATCTGTTTTGAAAGTGCATGTTTCTCCAAATACAGTTACAAACCAATAAAATACTGAGCCTAACTTTCCCATAACTAGAAAAAACAAATCATAATCAAATAGCATCAAATAGTTTATCTTCATTATTTTCCTTAGCAGTACTTTCAATTATGCTATTCATTACCAAGCTAGTTGTAGAAATGATAGAACAAATATTAATAAAAATATTGATTAATGTTATATTCATTACTATAAAAAGTATTCAATGACTTTCATCCCTTTAGTCTGACCATGTAATATACTATATATTGTAATGTATATTTTAAGATATACTTTAAGAACTTCGAGGAATTTTTCAAAAATAGGCTACTAAATCTACAAAACATTACAGCTTAACATTGGTAAAATGTTTAGCTATAAGCCAAGTAATTATAACAAATGAAATATAACGGACCTATCGACCCCTAGAATTGAGCCATTTCCAATGACAGGAGTCCAGGCAGTATGCTTTAGGGCTTCTCCAGTGGCATGAGACACGTCTGAAAGGGGCACAAACTCCTATGGAAGATTCATCTCAATTAACTTTAGAAGCACAATTCATTTATTTAAATATTGACATTTATCATTATGGCATTGCCTAGGATATCTCAATCCATCTTTATCTGTTTCTGCAGAAGGGCAGAGGTCTCCTGCAGGTCTCATGTCACACCTGACAGCCCTGGGCTGAAGTCCTGGCCATCTCAAACGGGCCCAAACACCCATATTCTGCTTTGGCAACTGACTCCTGCCTTCAGTGTTTACAGTTGAGAGTAAGGCACTTCCTGAGTGTGATTTGTCTGGCCTGTTTTAGACAGCTACAATAGAATGACAAAAGTCATACCCTTCTATTAACATGGTTAAAAACTAATTTAAATATAATTTCCCTTTCAAGTGACTCCTCAGCTTGATTTATGGCTACTCTTATGGTATTGCAATTTGCGACCTATAAAACCCAGCTTACTGTATTGACCAGTCTTTTCTCCCTTGTTTGTAGGCTCCCAGTTATTCTTAATTTCATTTTTAAGCTGATGACTCAGACAATTAGGTTTAAAATCCTTTTCCATGCATTTTTAAAATCTTTATTTTTAGAAGCAAAATTTTTAATTATATTTTGTGCTTCTAACTTGAAAAAAAAAGAAAAAAAAAAAAACACTCTAAGACACCTTTGCATTAGCCTTTATTCCAAATTAAATTGGGGTTGGATATTGATGTAAGGAAACAAACTGGTGTCAGAGAGTATATTGAAGTTCAGAAAGCTTAGATTTTCATATACACTGGTAATTATAAATAGTGTGTAGTAGTCTCAGCAACAGAGCCTGTTTTTCAGCAGTTTGATGCTATAACCAGCAGAAAAAAAAATCATTTATCAAAAAATATTCACAGACCTGGAATAGGCAGTAGCCTAGGGCTCAGAACAGTCACTTTTCTTTTTTAAAGAAGGAAAAACTTATTTAAATCTCTTATCAGGAGGGCCTGGTAATTACTGAGTTATTGGCTTTTCCTGAGTCCCTCCCTCTTTCAGAAAGCCAGCTTTAAAGGAAAAAAAAGCAAAATAACTATGATATTGGAAGACAAGATACTCACTGAGATATTCAGCTCTTGTTGTCCTACAGCAGCTGTACCCACCAAAGTGCATGTGCGCACATGCACTTGTGCACACACACAAACACACACACTACTGTAGCCCATACTGTAGTGCTGGAGGAGAGAGCAGGGTATCAGTTACGCACCAGCAGGCACCAAGGGCTTCCATGACAAACCACTTCTGCTGCCGACCTCAGTAACTGCTTACATATTATAATCCTTTCAGGGACAGGAAAAGACACCCAGTGACAACACATCTCCTTCAGCACATGGGAAACTGGATGGACACAGGTGTGCTCGATAGTACCTGCATGTGCAGCTTCTCAAATTATCTTTGATACTGACCTTCTTTACTTCCAGCACCGATCTCTAACTTAGACTTACTAAAGCATTATTATACTACACAATGTCTTCTGTGATATCATCAAAAGTACTCTTCTGATTTTGCTCACGAGTTTGTTTTTCAGACTGGGTGAAAAAAATGTGAAACTTCATGAGAAGTAACTATGGAGGCACCCTTCCCAGGAAAGCATCACAGTTACAACAAGTGAATAACTCACAGATTTGTCTGTGATCTTCTGAAACAATTTTATATGCACTTTTCATGGCAAAGGAGAGATTCTGACATTTGTTATATTCGTGAAAGTATGAAATTTTCTTTCTAAAATAGATCTGTGACAGACCAGCTTTAATCTGACACAGAATCCTATCTGATGCACAGTAAAAATGACGTTCAAAGTGAATTTTTGAAAACAAGTCTCCAGCTCTTATAAGCCTCAGTCCAAAAGAAGCTTGAAGTTCCTTCACTTTCAGTCACCAGGACAGACTGTTAGATTTGAACAAGAACAAAAGAGTTTCTGAACCCAGCATCAGTCCAAATATTGGTGTATAAATGAACGTTTAGACAAGTAAATTAAGCATGCCTCTAGCACTGAGGTCAACTGGATAAGCTGTGCCCATACTGTTAAACTCTCAGTCTCAAAATAGGATAGCTGAATGAAAACTGTCTACTGGGAATAATTTGTGGTCCATGCTAACTCCTAACCTGTGCCTGAAAATTGCGCAGGAAGATGTTAATTGGCTGGAGCCAAGACTGTTCCAGAGACTGTTGTAACAACATCAGGCACAGATAATGGAGTTCCACTGCCCGTGCAAGTCTTTCAGCACTGTTTATTATACAATTGTTATAGCTGACAATACAATATACAGAGTCCTTTCCTGAAAGTCATTTGTCATATAGTCAGCTTCAGACTTGAAAGCTAACAATAGCAGAAGAAGCAATCTGGACTTTAACATAGAGCCTTGCATGCAGGAGGTAAACTGAATAGCGTAATATGGCATACGTTCCTTACAAGGCTGTTGATTCATTTGGAATAGAGCTAAATCTCTTGTTTGTCCTCTGGCTTAAAGTACCCTGTAACCCAAGTTTCAGTAAAGCAAAGAACATGACATAGTATACAGCTGTCAGTGGATGATGGGAGGCAGGTTGCCATGTTTTCTGCTTATATATAATCTGGCTTCACAATCAGCAAAGCAGGACATCAGCTAAGAAGTTGTTCTTAACTTCCAGAGCCTGAGACACAATGGATATATGACAGATGAAATTCTACCAGCTTCTTACATTAGCAGCTTTAAAGACTGAGTCCCAAGAGAATGCAAGACTGACACTGAATGAGATAAACCTTTAACATAGTGACACGGATTACTTGCTTAGATGGTTTTGTGTCATTTCGAGACAGAATGCAATTTCATAGCAATATTTCAGTTTTAAAGCATAGTGCTTCCTCTACAGAGTAAGGATGCTCTGTATGTTCACTTAGGCTACAAAAAATAAGAGAGAACTTTTATCTCCTAGGGCTGACATCACATCAGATCTCAGTGGGAAACGACAGGTTCCTCATGTAACAGTGACATTTAAGATTAGGACTCTTATCAACTTGAGAAATACCAAAAGATCAGATTTAGGGGCTTATGGAAAAAAAATACATTATTGAGAGGTATTAGAAATGCAATGTACAGAGCAAAGAATCATATTGGGGTAGGACAACTTGGGGCCAGGCACTTGCTATTGCAAACCTGTGTGTTAAAAATAGGTATTCAAGAACTCACTTCAAATACAGCTAAAACTGAGCATAATTTCACTTAATTTACCAGAGAAAAAAAACAGCTTCTCAAATGAAGAAAAAAAAAAAAGAGCACCACAAGCTTACGGAAGTATTATTAGATGATAGTAGCTCTCTAGTACATAATATACTAGTTCATCTTTCCAGTTTTATTCAAGACAGAAAGAGACATTCCTTAAAAAAAAACAACAGCATACATGGTTACCTCTTGATGATGGGTAGCAGTATGCAAATATCTTCAGGAAAGTGAGGGAATGAGTCTGAAGCCTGAACTATTTGCTCTTCCTCAGAGAGGAATAGTGAAGCATACTAGCAGAGCAAAGGAGAGAAAGACTGCTTTCCATGGACCGTCATGAACTTGTTCTTTGAAATGATGGAGCACGAATGATGCAAGCACAGCCTACATGGAGTAGGCAGACAGTTTCAGGGGGGAAGGATAGAGAAGGCAGAACACAGATAGCAGTCTTAATAAGTGTCTGCACCATCCAGTTGAGCTGACCTCCCTGTCTGCTTGGCTGGGGTTATTCTCCTGGGTAAATTCAAGGAGCTCTCCAGAATAATTTCCAAGATAATGTACTTCAGTGTCATCTGGCTACATAGAAGGCCTTCTTCCAGCATTCCCAACAGTAGCACTGACCTTATGCTCTGTGGATGTGATCCTGCAGTATTCTTACAGTCCATCAACATTTCTCAGATGTGGGGACGGGGTTTTCCCCTGCTTAGAGAAGGTGGGTGATGTTCTCTAAATTCTCCCCAAGTGTGGGAGAAGAAGCAAGTACACAATTTCTGCTGAGAAATCAAACCATGGTTGGGCAGCAAGGGTGTAAAAGTTGGCTTGGGGAGGAAAGGGAAGGGGGGGCAGAATAGCTTGGGTAATAAAGGGCAGGACCCTTTCTGAAACTTTGCTTGTGGGAGTTATGCTACATGTGGCAGTGACGTTTCTGTGCTTCAGAATGTGTTTTCATGCAGATCCACGTCGTCCCATGCTTCATGTGGAGAAGCTCCAGGCAGCATGCAGTCTGGCCAAAAAAGGGAGGTTGTGGGCAGACCGCCCAAATACATTTAGTAAAGACTTGCTAATAAAAACACTCCAATGGGGGTCCATTTTCAGATGTACAAGCTAAGCCACCCCGAGGATAAGTTAAGAAGCTTTCTAGTGTTTAGGACTGATAGTAAGCCAGCTGTGAAGAGATCTGTGTACAAATATATGTGCTCACGTAAGCATTTCATTACTGGCTGCTGCTCTCAGAGTGGTATGTGTATTTTGCAGGGAGCCCTGAAAGAGACTGAACTAAAATAAAACAAAAGCTGGTAAGAAATGAAGACTAGTTAAGGGAAACTGGTCAGTCTTTGCAATTTATTGGCCTGTTTCCATTCAGACCCTTAATGGTTTTTTCCTCATGCTGCTTATTCAGAGATACATGAGTCAGTGCATTTTAGTATATTTAACTAAAAGACATTATTAAAACATAAAATCAGGAAAACTTTTCACCTAAGCTCAGCTACTAATAATATCACAGTAGCTCAAGCAAAAAGAATTATAAAGATCAAAACAAAATCAAACTGAGATCAAAGCAAACCAGTTAGACTCAATAGTAGACAATGTTCCACAATCAAATTAGATAAAAAATGTAGTTATACAACTCTAAAAAAGATGGTTGCCCATTGGCTATAAGTCCCAACAAAAGAATTTGATCAGAATGACTCAAAGGTATAATTTGGTTGGTTAACTAGCTGAACGCCAAAACCAAACTACTGTCTGGACCAAAGCCTGATAAAAACAGTGATATTTTTTTTCTCAGGAAATTCTATTCTTATGTGATGACTAACCCCTTCCTGCCCTTGTAGCAATAAGGGCTTCAAAGAATAGAATATAAAATGAGAAGTCTGACAAATTCTATTTACCAGAAGTTATAAAATGACAGCTTCATGTCACTCAGGACCTTTAAATGTACAGCACAGAACATACCCTAATGAATAGTTTGATGAGGTATTATATAAGTCTGCTTAAATCCAGGGGAACATTCCTTTTCAGAAATTTGTCTCCATGGCCAAATTGTGATTTATGCATTTGCATTTTGCATTATGCAAATGCATAAATCACAATTCAGGATTAAAAATCTCCTGCTAAATGAGAACAGGAGTTAAAAATATAAAGAGTAACAATAAGAGAATTCTCATTACCAGGAAGTGGTGAAACCAGAGTTTTCATGTGGATTCCCTGACTCATACAGGCATGTTTAATATAATGCTGTATAGATCCCCTATCTAGCAGTAATTACGTTAGCTTGGTAATAGCCAAAATACTCTGAGTACCCTTCAAAAAGTTTATACTTTTTTCTTGGGTTAAAAAGTCAGAAGAATGCACATCACCACATTACAACACAAAGCCTTTAAAAACATCACCTGAAAATCTTAACAACAAATCTAGCTACCTGGCAGTCACTTATCAGTTGTTTTCTCAAATATTATGTGAAGCCTTTTATCCTAAATAATGACTCCTCTCCCAAACACATAATTACTCCAATATGGTATTCACAGGAAAACTATTTGACAGAGATGGTAAATAATTGATGTAGAAAACTTTCATTGTGGAAAATATGTCTTGCCATGATTTCCGATTAACAGAAGATTAATTTTGTGCTCATTTAGGCTAGGCTTCCACTCATCTAGTTTAAAAAGCAATAATTCAGATTTATCCCTAGAATTAGGGAGTAGGCAGGTTCATTTTGAAGCATCTGTGGGATGTTTCCTGCACCTAGAGCCAGAAGTTCATCTAAACACAAACTAGCTGAACTCAGAGCCGCGACCATAATTCTCAGTATGGGAATACATGCTTGGCAAGACAATCTAATAAAAGCTGAATGGAAAAGGGAGTGCTATGAAAATCTCAGCAAAATGCAACTTGGTTACCAGAAACTACTTGAAACATTATTTTAGCTATCAAGAAGCTCAGAAGTTGTGGTAAAGTCACAGATGCAATGATTAGCACAAATATCTCATCTGAAATCTGTCATCAGGCAGGTCAAGGGAAAACCAGCATTGCTTCCTGGTTCTGAGAAGCCAGAATTTAGAATAGTCAGGGTCACCAAACCCAGCCTCTTTATCACAGGCAGCTCCCTCAGACAATCTTTGCTAGAGCAGATCAGACACCCTGTTAGAAGTAGTTGGGATTCCCTGGCTTGACCCACCTCCTCCTCTGTTCCTGTGAATAGTGTCACACAGAGTCTCATCTCTCTCATGAGACAATTTCCTCAATCCTAAATAAGGCTCAGCTGTTGAGGACTGCTGTCAGGATTATTCTTCCTTCAGCATATTTGCAGAAAAAAATGTTTCTTCTTTTAGACTTCATTTTGCCAGGCTGCACTAATCTAGGTCCTTTATATCTCCAGCCAGCTGTTCTTGCATCGATGTCATCTAAAATGTCCCAGGGTGCCCAATCTGTCACACAGCCACTTCCCTGGATGGACATGGGCTCCCACCAGCTCTTGTGTCAGACTTCAAACACCCTGGTACCCTTGGACATTCAAATAGTAATAAATGTCTACAAGTGGGCTATCAAATTGAATTTTCTGTCTCCTTTCACGTTTGTACTATTTCTTTGACACATCACCTTTTTTGTATGACCTGAAGTGTGCATTTTGCTCCAAGACACACTTCCTTGCCCTCTTGGACAATTATTTTAATACTTCCCTATCTCATACTTAGATATTTTGCTTGAAGCAATTCTAGACCTACAATTGGCTTGTTCAGGGTTGTATCATAGTCATCACCTTCCATCACCTGATAACCCACGTTCTTTTCTTCCTCAGCTGTTTTCTGTCAATGAGCTTCCAAAACAAAACAAAACAAAACAACAACAACAACAACAACAAATTTTTTATTTTTCTATAAATATTTAACTTTGCATTTTGCTCTGCTAAATAGATTAGACTAAACTTCTGTACTTTGCTTCCTGCAGTAGTGAAATAACTGGTCTCAAGGGAAAAGCAAAACAAACCTCATGATGCGTGTACTTAATTCTGTGGTGATACATATACATATATTTTTCTCTTTCACCCTTGCAGTAATCAGTTCCCTGCCCAGTGCTTGACTTTTAGTCAGTGTTCTCTTTACTTACATACATCACATAGTTCTCTGGCTCTGTGAGTACTCAGTAAGTCTTTGACTCTGTGAACTCTTGTAGTTATGAATGTTGAATGTTCTGTATGAACTGCATGAACTTTATTCTTGAAAACTTTGTTCTAAATATACCTGTCATCATTTTACTTTATTGGGTAAGATAGGCAGAACATAAATATGAGACAGTATTTTGTTCTTTGAGTTTTAAAATCTTTTTTTCTTACAGCATATCAGTGAGCCAAAGCAGAGGCTAATCATCAAGAAGAGAAGTTTATAGTGTTTACTGTTTTTCCAGTCAATAAAATGAATGTGAATATAAGGGGTCAATACTATAGATAACCACATTAAGTGGTGCTGAAATTTGCTTCAACTCACCTGAATTTAGACATCTTTCTAGAGTTGCTTAGCTGGAATGTATTTATCTTGGAGTCCTTATTAAGTTAATGGAGAAAGAGAATGAGAGTCCTGCAGCAAGCAATTCAGTTAAATCCCCATTTTTTTCTTTTGACTGGCATAGGTAGGTTTGAATCTAGGCCTGAACATCTGCACGCTAAGAAGCTTCTGAACCAAAGATGTTCAGAAAATTCATTTTGCAAAGAAGAAATGGTAAATATGACCTGGCATTTGGTCAAAACCAAAGGAAGACAAACAGATGATGGAAGATATGTCCCTACCTTGATTAGGGATATCTCCTGTTATGTGGGATATGCAGGTGCCTCTCACTATTGTAAATCAGGTAAAGCAACAACCTAACTAACTCCAAGCTCTGGAATGATCTGAGTCTGGAAAAAAAATCACTTTACAGGAAACCTACATCTGACTCTAATTCCCTTCTAAATATGGATGCACATAGCATGCGCTGATGGCCTACACCATAAGTTGTGGCATACATCCCCTTTCAGATACTATGCTAAACCAGCATACCAAACCATTGGTGAGCACTGGAAATCTCATAAAATATCCTGAAAGAACAAAGAAGCTCACCCATGTTCAAGGGATATATATATATAGTATATATACGTAGTTAACGTAGGAATTTTGGATAGGCTGGACCGATGGGCTGAGGCCAACTGTATGAAGTTTAACAAGGCCAAGTGCTGGGTCCTGCACCTGGGGCACAACAACCCCAGGCAGAGCTACAGGCTGGGGGATGAGTGGCTGGAAAGCTGCCTGGCAGAGAAGGACCTGGGTGTGCTGGTTGACAGCCGGCTGAATATGAGCCAGCAGTGTGCTCAGGTGGCCAAGAAGGCCAACGGCATCCTGGCTTGTATCAGGAACAGTGTGGCCAGCAGGACTAGGGAAGGGATTGTCCCCCTGTACTCGGCTCTGGTGAGGCCGCACCTCGAGTCCTGTGTTCAGTTTTGGGCCCCTCACTACAAGAAGGACATGGAGGTACTCGAGAGAGTCCAGAGAAGGGCAACAAAGCTGGTGAGGGGTCTCGAGAACAAGCCTTACGAGGAGCGGCTGAGGGAGCTGGGGTTGTTCAGCCTGGAGAAGAGGAGGCTCAGGGGTGACCTTATCGCTCTCTACAGGTACCTTAAAGGAGGCTGTAGTGAGGTAGGGATTGGCCTCTTCTCCCACGTGCCTGGTGACAGGACGAGGGGGAATGGGCTCAAGTTGCGTCAGGGGAGGTTTAGGTTGGATGTTAGGAAGAACTTCTTTACCGAAAGGGTAGTTAGGCATTGGAATGGGCTGCCCAGGGAAGTGGTTGAGTCACCATCCCTGGAGGTCTTTAAAAGACGTTTAGATGTTGAGCTTAGAGATATGGTTTAGTGTGGGCCTTGTTAGAGTTAGGTCAGAGGTTGGACTAGGTGATCTTGGAGGTCTCTTCCAACCTGAACAATTCTGTGATTCTGTGATTCTGTGATTCTGTAATTTATTTCAGATTCAGTTGCTAGTGATGGAGTTTCCAGTTACAAATAACTTTTCTTCTAAGATGAGATTCTGATACCTGAAGCTGAGCATAATCCACATAAACCAAAGGCAAAACCATTGGTAAAAACAAAATGCTATTTGCAACACTGCTATGTACTTCTACTAAGAAATCTTCTATCTTGAAAGTAGTTAGTTTCTTCATTCCCCGCTTCTACTAGAATATCATTGCAGAACACACTTGTTTAAAAACCTAATTTCGAGTCTAAATTTGCTCATAGACACTTTTGCTTGTTCATGCACCTGCTTATATAGAAACTTTTCTAACTCCCCAACTTCACGATGCATTTGTAGAAAACAATAATATCTTTTACTCTGACTGAGTTTCTGAGTCACTCTGGGATTCATTTTAAATGAAGGATTAAAGTTATCTTTAGCAGCAATAGATAGATTACCGGCACTGTCATTTTCCATTTAGAAAGGAATTCAGCTTTATCACTGACTTCAGGAAAAAAATAAAAAAAAAAAAGAAATAATGCTATTTTGGTACTGAACTTCTGAAATAAACTTATCCCTGTGAGCAAGGAACAAAGTAATATTACTAATATGAAAGAGAACTATTTGGTGTAGCTATAAAAAACAATGAGTTTGTAAAGGCAATATATATTTAGACAAAATCTACAGCTTTTTATATTTTATTTTCTCACTTATTAGATTGCCATGTTAATACAAGATCAGGCCAATGTTATAAATTATAAGCATACTGCTCCAAAACATCATGGGTCTAAACAATCATTTCAGCACGTTTTAACATGATTTTTAAAAACTAACATTTATCAGGTTCCATCCAAGTCGATGCAAACTTTCAGAAAATTGTATTTTATAAAATCAGAACACATCTCAGTGTTTACACATAGATTTTGGAACACGAGGAGATCAACATTAAATAAGTTGGCTTCAGGTTCCAGTGCAAGACAGAAGACAAAAACCCAGGCCAAGATGAATTTGAGTTGCCAGGAAAACTTGCTAGAATAAAAGAGAGAAGCAAAGCCACAAAAATTGTCCATGAAGTTGGTAAGAGGGTACATATCAGGACCTGATGAAAGAAAAGCAAGTGTTCAGGATAGATATAGAGAGAACAGCAGAGCACAAATGAAACTGCAAAGAAAATGCTAAAAAATTAACAATGATTCTGTTGTAATTTACATGCCCATGGGGTACATTAACTAAATAAAGAACACATTATTCTGGCTTGACAGTAACATCTTCCCTGAAAGCACAGCTAGCACATTTTATCTCTGCAACATGCACTCTAGCCATCACTTCCCTATCACCAAACTGCCTCCTGGTGTCCTCGGCAGGGATCTCCATCAGTCCCTGCTGGGCTGTACTTCCCCACATGGCACACATGCCGACTGGGCCAGCCACAGACAACTATGAACACAGAACAGTGCTGAAGTGGGTTAGTGCACTGATGTTCTAGCCAACACCGGTGGTTTCTATTTGAGGAAATCTAAAATTATGTAATGACATTCTTTCCATTAAGAACTACAGTTCCAGATGTGCAATAGCCCTTGAGAAATGATCAGGAACTGTTAACCTGTCATCATTCACCATAAAAACAGTTGATACTGTTTTACCAGGGCTCTGAGGGAAAAAGTGGGCAATTATCTTCAAATCAACCCATTTAAAGTGAAGGCTTATGGATGGAAAGAAGATTCCCTTTGGGAAAGATTAAGAACTGAAAAAATCAAAGTAATATTATTTTTACATCAGGAAAAATGCAAGGCTATCAGATGCCTAGCATAGCATGTTCATGGAGCACACATTGCTCAGTCCTCTATACTCACTACTTTGAACAAGGGGGAAAACAAAACTGCCATTGGTACATGCTCTGCTTGAGTGCTTACTCTGGTTGAGGAAGTAAATGCTAGATTTTGATGTCACTCACATTAACCACTCTTGTGGCAAAAAAACAGCAACTTTATTTTTCAGAGGTCAAACTGTTTCTAGAAAAATCATACTCAGAGCTGCTTAGATAGTGAGACAAGTGGGACTAATTCAAAGGTAGTGTAATTTAGACATCTCCCGTGCAAAGTAGTTCCATTCCTTATTGCACAGTGGCATGTCAGGAAGAACTTAATCAAACTAATTGTATGAAAACATAAGGTCAACCCCAAGGTAGAAAAAACAGCTGTTAATAAAACCCTCCTCTTCTCAGGCACAATGATTCTGTTTGACTGAAGGAGGGTAGCTTGATTTTGCAAATTGTGGAGATCCATAAGAGTAGAAAATGTTCATCATTTTTAGCAGTGGCATAGCAACTGGCAGGACTGGGCCATAAATGAAATTTTAACATACACACTCACGCATACACAAAATGGGCAGTGGATCAAGCAACAGAACGTGTCCATCTGAATATGGTAAATTACACAGAACTGAGAATCACACATACTGCCAGGGGACCCTAAAAGTATATTCATATTTATTTCTGAGAAGCAACCAACTGTTTGAATGAGAGCTATGTCAAAGTGCTGCATATATTTGACAATCATTTACTGGCAAGTTCTTGGCATTTTGCTACAGGCAATCTCATGTCCTTAGAGTACTTCTTTTTGAAGGGTAAAACTGTGGGTGGGATTCAGCTCAGGGTTAAGACACCTACATTAACTGTCTAAATGTAGACACTAACATTTGATGTAAGTCCCTGAATGACCTCTGTTGTCAGTGGAGAGCCAGGATGGGCTTAAGTTTCCAGAGAATCTAATGATCTTTAAGATATCCTACATGTCTGACACACGCCTACTGACTAGCCAAAAAGAGTATATGCTTCTTTGGCCACAGGTAGAAGGCAGATAGGATGCCATCTCAGATGGCACTAGACACATATCTTTAGGCTTCTTAACCACTACTTTAGTCAGTAGAATTAGGAGCATTTACAAAGTGAGTCGACTCATCCTAGGTCAGCTGCAACACTCTCGAGGCTACACTGTCACAGAATCACAGAATCACACAATGGTTGAGGTTGGAAGGGACCTCTGGAGATCATCTAGCCCAACCCCCCCGCCAAGCAGGGTCACCTAGAGCACGTTGCACAAGATCGCATCCAGGCGGGTTTTGAATATCTCCAGAGGAGACTCCACAGCCTCTCTGGGCAACCTGTTCCAGTGCTCTGTCACCCTCACAGTAAAGAAGTGCCCAGTCATATTCAGCCAGAACTTCCTTTGTTTCAGTTTGCATCCACTGCCTCTTGTCCTGTCGCTGGGCACCACTGAGTCCGGCCCCATCCTCTTGACACCCTCCCTTCAGGTATTTGTACACACTGATAAGATCCCCTCTCAGTCTTCTCTTCTCCAGGCTAAACAGGCCCACCTCTCTCAGCCTCTCCTTGTATGAGAGATGCTCCAGTCCCCTCATCATCTTCGTAGCCCTCCACTGCACCCGCTCCAGGAGCTCTGTGTCCCTCTTGTACTGGGGAGCCCAGAACTGGACACAAGACTCCAGGTGTGGCCTCACCAGGGCTGAGCAGAGGGGGAGGATCACCTCCCTCGACCTGCTGGCAACACTCCTCCTAACGCACCCCAGGACACCATTGGCCTTCTTGGCCACAAGGGCACATTGCTGGCTTATGGATAACCTGCTGACCACCAGGACTCCCAGGTCCTTCTCTGCAGGGCTGCTTTACAGCAGGTCAGCTCCCAACATGTACTGGTGCATGGGGTTATGACAATGTTCTGGCAATGTCCCTATATTCCTCCCAAGTGGCCTGTCCCCTTTTTCCACATTCCATATACTTCTTTCTTCCGTTTGAGTCCTGCCAGCAGCTCCTTGCTCATCCAAGCAGGTCTCCTGCCCCCTCTGCTTGCCTTTTTGCTCATAGGGATACATTGATCTTGAGCTTGGAGGAAGTGATGCTTGAATACTGACCAGCTCTCTTTGACCCCCTTTCCTTCTAGGGCCCTGACCCATAGGATTCCTCCAAGTAGGTCCCTGAAAAGGCCAAAATTTGCTCTCCTGAAGTCCAGGGCTGTGATCCTACGTTTTGCTCTGCTTCCTCCTTGCAAGATCCTGAACTCCACCAACTCATGGTCACTGCAGCCAAGGCTGCCCCCCAGCCTTCACATCTCCAACCAGCCCTTCTTTGTTTGTTAGTACAAGATCCAGCAGCACACCTCTCCTCGTCGGCTTCTTGACCACCTGTGCCAAAAAGTTATCACCAAAACTCTGCAGGAACCTCCTGAGCTGTTTGTGCCTAGCTGTGTGGTCTTTCCAGCAGACATCAGGGTGGTTGAAGTCCCGCATGAGAACCAGGGCCTGTGATTGTGAGGCTACTTCCAGCTGTCCGTAGAAGGCTTCATCCACTTCCTCTTCCTGATCAGGTGGCCTGTAGCAAACTCCCACAACAGTATCAGCCATGGTAGTCTGCCTTTTAATCCTTACCTATAAGCTCTCAACTCGCTCTTCATCTGCCCCTAGGCAGAGCTTGATGCATTCCAGTTGCTCTCTCACATAAAGAGCAACTCCACCACCTCGCCTTCCTGGCCTGTCTTTCCTAAAAAGCACATAGCCCTCCATGAGAGTGTTCCAGTCATGTGAGCTATCCCACCATGTTTCCGTAATTGTGATGAGATCATAGCCTTGCGACCACACACAGACCTCCAATTCTTCCTGTTTATTTCCCATGCTACGTGCATTGCTATACAAGCATACAGACACTGTATAGGTCTGGAGCTGAATCCCACATGCTGTGAGCAGAATTCAGTGAATTCTCTACAAACCTGAATAGTGGTGTGTAGAGGCATAAGATGGTACATTAGGCTATCAGAGATGTCCAAAAGTGACTAACAGATATGAAACAAGCCCAGTGGGAGACCCATGCCCCTCTGGAGAGACAGGCAAGGCATGTTTCTGCCCCATGTACATCTGCAGTGAGGTTCTGCCCAAGAACTGCTGGTAAGCAGTCCGGTGCCTCAGGTCAGCAGTGCAAGCTGTAGTTCACAGATTCTCCACGTGGCTGCCCATTGTCACCTCAACTTAACAGCAATTAGATGTAAAATGTCAGTAGGGAAAGAAGAGGTCCCTGAACTGGGTAAGGGGAAAGTCATGACAGGAAGGACACAGGCTGCTTCCTCACAAGGTATGCTCTTCTAGGTTACTCATTAAGAGGAGCCAAGGAATACACTGAGTTTACATGTCTGGTGGGGAAAGAGGAACACACATGATGCACAGCAAGACAGTTACAATGCCAGGGGTGTTACTGTCAAAGTGCTCCCTGGCCTTGCAGTCTATAAAAAGCCACACGCTAGGTCAGAGGGCTGGAAAGGAGCATGTCTCTTCCTCCTGTGGTGTTAGAAAGCCAGCAAAGACTGAGATTTCAAAGAAAATGCTGGCAACACACTGGCATGGATGGTGAATGCTTGTGCAGTTGCACCTCATCACATTGCTGGAGTTTACCATGCACTTGTTGCTGCTAGTAATGAAGTCAAGAATGTCTCCCATTAAATGTATATCTGATGAGAAAACGAAGAGCTGATGCATTAGCAGTCATCACTTGGCACATACAAAGCTGTTGCAGGCACTTTGGGGGCAATTAAAGCTTTTGCCTTGACACAAAGTGCTAGCAGGCAACAGGGTGTCATCATCCCACAGTTTGGTACCTTGTTACTCCACATTTGAGCAGACGTCAGAGCCCTTCTGGGCTGCCATCTGGTTGCTTCTGATCTATGATACTTGGCTCACTATTTGCCCCATTAGAGATATATGCTGCTAGGATTAAATCAGAGGCAGCAAGATTTCCCAATAATTTTCATAGATACATGATTATCATACCACATTAGAAAGGCAAAACACCACAGAATATAAATGATGAATACATATGCAAGTATTTCAACACCAGAGGAAAAAGTTTCACAGTCCAACACAGTTCACTATTCAAAATGTTTTTGAGATATTTAGCTGATATTTCACTTTGCTAACTTTTACCCCATTACTTCTAATTATACTCACAATGGCCTACTTAAGTAAATTTTATTAGTTGCCTGCTTATTGGCAACCATTCCACCTAACTATTTTAATCTATGACAGCTATTAACTAGAAAGATTTGGGATATACTGGTTATATGTGTGCCTTTTGCTAGGGGACAATGAGGAATGCTTTTTAGTGCATTCACAACTTGTTGCTGTCATATTTTCCGAGGTGTCAGCATAAGATAACTTCAGTATCATGTGCCATCTCTGAAGCAAGAGTTTTTATCCTTACCTTTACCTTCACACTTCTTCAATTAACTTCTCATTTCATCTACACCTCACCTCCTTCTCCAAAAAAAAAGAAAAAAAAGAAAAAAAAAAAAAGGCAACAACCCAGACCAAACCAAAAATAGTAAGCATAAGGAAATCAAGCCAGCCATCTTGAGAAAGCTATTAACAGCCTATCTACCAAACTTCAGTTTGTGTCAGGTGAGAAGGCAGAAGTGAAGAACTGAATTGGCTGCTGACCAGCTTTACTTCTACTTTACAAGTCCAGTCTGATTTGATGAGTGCAGCTGAGCAATTACTAAAATAACTAAACACTGCAATTTTGCTTTTAACTGTGCAGAGCAAGCAAGCCTGATTGAGAGCAACCACCAAAGAGGAAGCAGGAGCAGGTGTACACCTGTGCCTGCCATGACAAGAGCCCTGCTGTCTTGGCTATATTCAGAAAACCACCTGCTACCGCAGATCCACATGTGACAGAACCAAGGGATAACGAAGGCACCAGTTTGCTTGCTGATACTTGCTTTATGCTCCTTAAAAGCATCTGCAAGCCTTCAGCGGGTCACGACTGTGCACTAGAGCTTAAGTGTTATTTTTTTCTTGTTGTGAGGTGCAGTGGAAAAGATACTCTAACACTGCACCTGCCTCAGCAAATAATGCAATGCAATAGTACCAGATCTCTGGAGTGACACAGAAGGTGCTGAGAACCCTATATTTCGGGGGATTTACCTAAGATGAGCTCCGTCCTGGTCCTATGAGCTGAGCAGTAGCAGCAGGGATGTGCTAGGCATGTACTTGGAGTGCATGCTCTGGCTTTGGGTCATTAGGAAAGAATATAATTCATATGCTGCAGGCTGCTCTGCATTGTCAAACAAAGCATGGTAGGAGAAGAAAAATCAAGAGATTTGCTTAAAGGGTACTGATATGATAACAGACTGATGTAGATGCAGCTACAGTAGCTGAATTTATTATTTTCAGAATTGAAACTATAGCATTGATATAAATTGCTCTGATCATTAAATATGCAAGAAAGTTCCCCCGAGCTTACTGGTACTTGAGAGTATTATGGTTATTTTAATGGGTTCTGGGGGCTCATACACACAGCTGGGCATCTTTTTAAGAAGCACTTGGCTTGATCAACAGAAGGCTTTAGTTGAATATGACAGGATTATCCTGTATTGCATGAATAGATTCCTTGCTCTGTGCATAGAAAAGCTTAAATCCTTCAGGATGGGGTCTCAAAGTGACAGCATTTCAAAAAGATATAGCCAAAGAGAACACATGCCTGTAAATTCCACTTCTTTGTGGGAAGATAGCTGCCTTCCTCATTCACAGATCTAGAGAAAATTATTCCTCTTCAGGTAAGACTCAGTCAGAAACTCTTTTTTGAAGGTAAGACCTTAAAATCTGTTTTTCAGACAAATGGGATCACTGCTTTCAAACCAGAAAGAGATGAAGAGAAACAAGGGACAAGAGTGTGATGCCAAAGACAAGTGCTTATGGCACTCAGATGAAAGAGTCAGTCTTTGGTTCTACATGCAGGACTGGCTGGTACTAAAGGGTTAGGAGATAAAATAGAAAGAAGAACCTCTTCATCCAAACTTGCCTTTTACCAGACACAGTGTTAGAATTACAGCAGGATGCCAGTAGGAACACATTCATATTCTACACGTAGAGAAAATGAACTGATACAGTAGCTTGTTTTGTCCAATAAACTCCTCAGTTACACTAGGTATAGCAAAGTCTTGCTCTGCCAGTATGTGATCTTGATTCTGAACAGCACTGGAAAGAGTCTGGATTTGTGCTTTCTATGCACTGTACAGTACAGATCAAGAAAGTAGAATATAATAAAGTAAATAGAATATAATTGCTAAACAAAGAAAAGTCATTTTATTTTGGATGGCAATGCACACTTTTTCAATTATATTCATTAAACTCTGCCCAAGGTTTTGTACTGGCTCCCAGAACAAGTCAATAGTGATTTGTCTCTAGCTACATCTAATTTTTGTCACAGCTTTATTTATTTATTTATTTAAGTTTATAAAACCATTATATATGATGGAACAACACAGGCAGAAATGTACTATGTACTAAGCATACTAAAGGATTCATTGGTTTTATAACTATTCTTCAGAAATTCTGCAAATCAACCTCGGTAGTGTAATATTGATTCAGATGGTAAGGCAAAGCAAAACTATTTTATGCTTAAAAATATCTCCAGAAATGTCTTCTAAGAACAATAATTGAGGAATTTCCATTGTTTATGTACATTTGCAGATTAGAACCAATTCTACCATCTAGAAAACCATAAAATTACCTCGTGGCTTTTAAAATCCAGAAGCAAATCTTTTTAGTTGTTTCCTGCTACACTGAATCTGAATAAAGATGCTCTGTATATTTTTTCTTAAGATAATGTTCTCCACACACCACCTACAAATGCCTAAATGGTGCTACATTGTATTGTGATACTATTTCTGGTTATTACTAAAAGAAATCTAAAATTGGCTCCTCGCATGATGCAACTTCGTTCTTTTTCAAAGTTTGCTTCAGTAGACATGGATGTATTCTAAATTACAGAGATTGTATGGATCAAATACATCTTCAACGTGGATGTTTCCTTGTTTCCTCTCAAAATACATTCATATGACTTGAATCTTCTGCTAGCATAGTTTGCAAAATGCAGTTGGAAGATGGAGACAGCAATGTCAGGCAATCTCATAGGTTGCCAAGTAAAGGGAATGGAATATGTTTCATGCTGCTTAAACAATCTAAAGTAGGTCTGATTGTACTTTTTTTTTTTTTTTTAATAATAGCTGGAGATTTGCAGAATAATGTAACTCCAATAAGTATTCCATCAAACTTGTAATATAGGATAGAAGGACAGGGGCTGTCATCTTGCATCAAGTTAATGCATTACAAATAAGTACCACTCCTGTAAGACCACTCTTGATCTCAAAAGGTCAGTTGACACGTGCAAAATTCTAAACTTTGTCAGATGACTGGTGAATATTTCTAACTCCTCCATCCTGACCTTGTAAATCAAGAAAAAGCATAGCTAAAATAAGCTGTTGTTAACTACACATTCCACAGTGGTCTAACTGACAAATTAAAAAAATACCTTGTTACTTATATATATATATATATATATATAAAATCTGTTATTGGAATACCTAGAAACTAATAACTGAAATGCAAACTATCATCATGATAGTTATTGCAAAAGTTACTTTGTGTTGCAATAGATGATGAATGAAAAAGGAAGCAGAACCATAAATGCCAGGTGTCACATACCATGCCAGAAACATATTTGGAAAAAAGAACTGAGATTTTTCTGTACTGTTCCTGATCCCTGGCCATTAATTCACACTGCAAGTGTACCCAGAGCTGTACGTTTCAAGAGTATAACAAAGTATTTCAACCTCAGTGAGAGGATAAAGGTGAAGAAAACCATCTAATCATGATAAGATGACAAAGAAATGAGTATCAATTTTAAAATGAATTGTATGAGGAACATACTGGAGTGACTAATTCCAGTCTCTAGTAGCTTCTCAAAACAGACACAGAACAGGGCAAATGTGAAAGCCTCCCCAGGTCCTGATACTCTGCCTTCAGTCTCACCGAGACAAACAGCTAGATTCATCTTTGCCTACGACAGTGAGATCATTATTTCTAACTGCCATGTAAACTGTTGGGGAGGAATTCCTCCCACCTAAGTTTAGTTGTCTAAATTTAGCTGTCTACAGTAGGCTTAGTCAAATTTAGTAGATAACTAAGGGAACTCCTCCTTTATAGTCAATGTAGTGAAACAGGCTGCTACAGGGGGAGATTCCTCATACATATCTTAGATACTTGCCTTAGGATCAGATTATTTCTTTCTGGAGGTCTTGGGGACTACAAGGAAAGCTGAAATTTATTTGCTTCAGTTTAGACTAAATGAAGTAGGAAGATTTTTATCTGGTCATCCAGAAAATGGATTTAGCCCCCAAACTCCTTCCATTTGGGCCACAGAAGAGTGATGAAAGGCAGAAGGAGAAGGCTTAATAAATATTAAAATGTGTTTTGGACAGATGGTTATTTAGATGTACAGTAAACATTTTTATAGATTTAGAATTGATTCGCTCAGTGTAAATCATTTTAACTTTTACAACAATTATATTTTTAAAAATATTGTGACGTCTAATTTTAACACTTTAAACATTATTTGTAATTTAAACCTTAATTAAAATAGGTCTTAGTTTAATTCATGTTTTGAAGTAGTTACTCTGAAGCTTGACATGCTTAGGGACATGGCTTAGTGGTGTACTTGGTAGTGTTATGTGATGGTTGGACTTGATGATCTTATGGGTCTTTTCCAACCTAAAAGATTCTGTGATTATCAGTTATGGGAGACTGTATTATAGTATCTTCAAGAAAACTTTCTTTTAATTTTCATCTCTTATGAAATAAGTTTATGTTAACTTCTTTGACCCCAAACCCTGTAGCCCTTCATATACTTGGTATATAAAAGAAATTATGAACCTTTGGTAAACATATTTTTTGTTTATGTAGTAAGTGAACACAATGTCCCTGGTACAATGTGTGACTTAAAATTATTGAATCACCATACGACAATGCCAGATACATTGGAGAACTCATATCTAAAGCACTAAGATTCTTGGATTTTAAATCTTTCATTCATGCCAGTGTGTGAAGGTCAGATGTTGATGTTTGAGTTGGTTAAGGACTGTGGAATGTTTTGCTTCTCAGCTGAGAATATTCTTCCCAAGTGGCCGCAGGGCTTGTTCCTGGGCCTAAATCGAGACTCAAAACATTCCACGACCCTTCACCTTGCAAACTGAAACATCAACATCTGCCCCACATACCACCACTTGAGAAAGAGGACACATGGGCTGAAACGTCATCAGAAGTATTCTTGCATATTACTTAGGAAGAGCCACCGTCAAGCCAGGGCAGTGGTTGTAAATAATTAATTGGACAAAAAATACC
>VXAA01005996.1:108190-143634 GCA_013399115.1 Anseranas semipalmata
AAAAACAGCCCGTATATTTATTGTTAGGATTTCCAGCTGGTATAATTGAAAGAGCAAATTTAAGGAGATGTCAACTTCTGCAGATTTTTTTATTGTTATTATTGAAAATAATTTGGTTATATGAATAGCCAGAAGGAAGAATTATCCAGCGTTTCTGCTGTAATGGAGTGTGCACTGCAGCTTTTAAAATGCGGTGGTGGGAAACGTAATTTACTACCTTTCATTTCACATCTTTCTGTAGAGTTTCTCCAGAACCCTTGTCTTCCTAGAGACAGAACAAATAAACTGTTACCAAAAATGAATAGTTCAGTAGCATTTATTCCACTATTTCCTATTTTTAATAATGATATTCATCATTAGGCTTTGTACTTCAGATGGTTGCTTATGTACAAAAGTATTTCTTTTCTATTTTTGGATCTGATCCTTCAGCACTAAGCATTTCATTCCCACACAACAGCCTTAAAGAGACATTAAGGCCACATAGAAGACTACAAAAAAGTTCTTTAGAAACAACTGCCTTTGCAGCATGTACAAAAAATATAGCTGCCATGTAACAGAACTTTACCAACTCTGATAATTCACAGTTTCTTCTTTGTGGTTCTATAAAAAGATCACGGTCAACCAGATGACACTCTGAGAGTAAGCTGTGAAAATGCTTGTTTATTACGTAATCCACTAAAAAATTCCTGTTTGTTTTTAAGCACAGAAAACTCTTCCACAAAGTCAGTCATTTTGGTGTGACTATCTCTTGTTCACCTACCTCTATTAAATCAGGAGACAACTCCTTTAATTTTATGATGAACTTCTGAATAGCTAGTTTAAATTTAAACATATTCAGCAATGAATTGGGATCAGGCAATGACCAGGATGAGTCTGAACTGAGATGAAGGAAATGCTTCATGCATGAAGCTGTCACCATTTCAGATCTGCAAGAAGTCATGAGCAGATCAGGAGAACTGCAGAGAGGGAAGCAGGTGATCCAGTACAATGGCTTTGGAAGTTCAGATACCAGCACCCAGGAAAAATAGTTGCAGAAAAGTGACAGAAAAGTGTGCAATCCACAGAAGACTGGAGAATGTGTGGAGAAAGAAAATCTTCACTATAGGGAAGGAAGAAGACAATAGTTTAGGAGGAGAGCACCAGAGCCATCACCACTTTCCCTTAGAAGACTACACTCTGGATAGTAATATGCTATGTGAAGACTAGAAAGTGGAATAAGTCTCACATTTCAGGGGACTATTCATCCAAAATAATTCCAGTACTTCCCTAAATGACATAATCTATGCCAACAAAAGTATTTGACCATTGCCATAGCATTTTTGCAAGTATATCTGTGTTTGCTCATGAGTATAACCTTTCTTATCCAGCTAAATCACATAAATATGCAAGGAAAAAAATTTAATAGACATCTCTCAAAAATTAAGCAAGAAGCCTATGAAATGACTGGAAGCTTTTCTACCCTCTCTGTCTCTATTCCTTCCTATTAATTGAAGGTTTTCTTCCCTCTCTTTGGATCATGTCAAAATTCTTAACTTCTCATCTGTGTGTGACTCTGTATTTAATAAACTTTTCTAAGATTATTATTAAAAAAAAAAAAATTGTATCAGTAACATATACTCACTGAGTGGATATACTATGTGCTCTCCAAAAGTACATTACTGAATACAGTCCTGAAAACAGGATCTTAAACTAAAAGCACAGATTACTGGTACCACCTTAATTGCTAAGTGTAATAGGAAACAACAGTGAAATGATTACTAAAATCATTACTAAATGATTCCTAAATTTCTTTGTAAATAGTCAAAATATATTAACACAGAACATCAAATGTGATAACCTGACATACAGTTCTAACAGCTGATCTTTGGTGCAATTCTTACATTTAAAGTAAAACTGTCAAATTTTTGCCTTATATAACGACCATAAATGTTTGTCTCACAAGGTGAGAATCAACGGGTGTTTCTTCTTTGCTGCAAGGTCTTTTAAATAAGCTATAGAGTAAGTGTTGATTCAGGAAGTGCCCTGGAAGGGGAACACAGTTGGGTTGGAAATAAGTGCATTTTCTTTTTAGCATGAACTTTTTGTGTCAAGTCAGACCTGGGAAAGCATCCCTATACCATTTTTCTCAAGACCCACCAGAACTGTCCAAAGAAAATAATACGCATAGCTGAGATTACTTTAGTAAATTGTAGAGCCATCTTTTATGATATATCTTTCTAGAAAAAGGTAAGACTCCAGTTTTTTTTTTCCTATTTAATCCTCTGTTTTAGCAAATGTAAACTAGATTATATTGCTCACAATTTTTATGACATCAGGTATTTTTCAGCTTGACATCTGAAGTATGTATATTATTCTGATTTGATCAAATTCAGGTTTGAGATTAGTAGCTTTACTGATAATCACAAGTTATTTCATCATCTTCCACTGACATGAGTGTGAACATACGCCTGCTTGTAGAAAAAAAGCTTATGGCAAAAAGTTTTTGACAAATTCTATTCTACTTATACAAAGTTGTATTCAATTTATGTAATTTTCAGTCTAAGAAAAATACCCAAATTTGAAAAAAAAATCAGTCTTGTTCACATAGATCTAAGGGTATAAGCTACAATTGTTGAATCTAGATGAATTTATATATATATATATATATATATAAAGGGCTGCTGTAGTAGTTCTTACTACATCTATTTCAACAGAGGAGCAACAGAGACTGAGAAAGTTACTTGGGAAAAACAATGAACCTGAGAGCTAGATAGTGTGGAAATATCTAATTAAAGTTGGAGTAATAATCTCTGCTTTGCTGATTTCCTTTGTATGGAAGAAGAGAAACCCAGCAATTATCATCCGAAATAAATTACACTCCCTGTAGCCCTTCTGAATGAAAACAGTGTGCTGCGTTAATATTTGAAAACATAACCTACCCCTGTCCTTTGGATCTGCTCAGAAGGTGTGTCACTAAAAGCAATGCCGATGAGCTTAGTGTGATGTTAGTCATTCATTAATGCCAGGAAGCATTTAGTGGCCCAGCGATGAGTGGAGTGAATGCCAGCACATGGCTGCACAGCCCTTTCCCAGCACTCGCATCAGTGGTTGTGTAGTATGATTACATGTCACATGAACAATGTGTGGACACACATCTCCTCTCTCCTGTATTTTGATCAGAGCTATGTTTGTTCTTTGACTTATTTGCTGTCACTGTATTAAACGTGGAGCTCCAGCCTCTGATGTGAATATGTAGCTTGTTATGGACTGGTGCAGAAACCTGTTGACCTTGGGCAGAAATGGCAAAAAAAGGGTGGTTTTCAACACAACTCCAGCTTGTGGAGACTGTAACTGAGACACCATGTTGTCAAATATGCCAATAAAAATAAGCTTCCTCCTTGGTATTTCTTTTTCTCCTTATCCTGCTTCACAACATTTAAAAGTTAATCTTTCAGTAGGTAATTTGTTTTTAAATTTTCCAGTGTAGCCACTTGTCCCACTTTGGTGTAGCTCTAAGTAGGGAATATTGCTGCAGACAGAGCTCCAAGAACCATTTAGTTTAACCCTGCCAAGAGCAGAGGGGGAGCTTATAACAGTTAAATGACACTAGTTAATCTCCACTCTCTTCCCCAGGGCAGAAACAACCCAAGGAAATGTTCAGGAAAATAAAGCTAATGTGAACAGACTGCCTGTGTACTTTCTTTCACCTTTACATTGCTCTCTCTGTAAAGAAAACCTTCAACTCAGAGCCACTGAGCCCTTCGCATTGCATTTCTTTGGAAACTTATGCAAATTTAGATCAATGTGCATTCAATTTGTCCCTCACTAATCTGTTTATCTGTTGTCTATTACTTAACACAAAGTAATTTTGCAGGAAAAATTAATTATATGCTAAGTCCATGCCAGAGGTGGTGGCTTCACCCCCTCTGCCTAGAAAGCCAGCTTGAAATGCACAATACTTGCAATAGTTTGTTAGTCAGGGTGCATTATTTGGGCCTTGTCTTCTCTGCAGACTTCCATACTTAACATGTTTTATGTCAATAATTCATAACCGAAATTACTTTAAAACTTTGTCATCATTATATCAATAGTCCAAACAGCTAATGAATGTGCTAATCAACTCTTAAAATTTACAGAATATTCCGCAATGTGCTGCCAAAAAATAGGATGCAATCTGCAAGCTGAAATACTGACAAGTTTTTTTTAGTTTGGGATCATTACTTATTGACAGGCTAAGGCTCTGCTGAAGATCAAAATGACATTTTACAGTGGATTTCAAAATTTCAAAACTGGGCTTTGTTCCAAATGAAACTATTTCAATATTCCTCAAGAAGGCAAAATGCTGGGAAATAAAAGCATGGGGAGAAGGAATATGTTGATTAATCAAAAGCAAAGAAAGATGTTACAATTTTGACATTAATAGTGCATTAAAATAATTTTAAAATGAAATGAAAAATGAAATAACAACAACTCTTTGAAAAATTGTTCTAAAAATATCAAAACTGATTATTGCAACATTGTGAGAATATTCCTCTCCCCCTGAAGTTTTCATCCAAAATACAATTCTAATATAAACTATTCTGGTAAATGTTGGACACAATTTTGACGTCTTCTCATTTTTACCACCTTTAAATTTTACTGACTTTGATTTATACTGAACAGCAACTCATGAGTCTCATTAGCAGAATGGATTATGTTCATTACTTTCTGCTTCATAGTTCAGATGCATTGATGTAAATTGTTTTGTCTTTCCATTTGCTAAATACACATTACTAAAACTGTGGACACTGAACAAAATGTAACATCAACAATAGTTAGTAGAGATGCTTTTACTGTATAACAGGTCTGTATTCCTACTGGGATATTTATACTTATTTTTAAATACTTATGCATATATATTTTTATATATACTATTAAAAGTGATGACATTTTTATTATAGTTTACAGATTTAAAGACAAAAATCAATTGCAATTATCCTATAAAAGACTGAAATAGGTCCAAATCTCTGTAACACTAAACAGACTTTTGGATCAAAATGTAAGGTTAAATGTATGGCATATAAAACACTTTATGTGATTTATTTAAGAGAATCTTAGAATCATAGAATCCTAGAATATTCCAAGTTGGAAGGGACCCACCACGGTCATTGAGTCCAACTCCTGGGTCCACACAGGACCACCCAAAAATCAAACCATATTTCTGCGAACACTGTCCAAATGCTTCTTGAACTCCGTCAGGCTTGGTGCTGTGCCCCCTGTCCTGGGGACCCTGTTCCAGTGCCCGACCACCCTCTCAGTGAAGAACCTTTTCCTAACCCCCAGCCTGACCCTCCCCTGTCACAGCTCCATGCCGTTCCCTCGCGTCCTGTCGCTCTCACCAGAGAGCAGAGATCAGCGCCTGCCCCTCCGCTCCCCTCGTGAGGAAGCTGCAGGCCGCCATGAGGCCTCCCCTCAGTCTCCTCTTCTCTGGGCTGAACAAACCGAGTGACCTCAGCCGCTTCTCATACGTCTTCACCTCTAGATTCTTCACCATCTCTGTAGCCCTCCTTTGGACGCTCTGTAATAGTTTTATGTCCTTCTTATATTGTGGTGCCCAAAACTGCACACAGTACTCGAGGTGAGGCCGCACCAGCACAGAGCACAGCGGGACAATCCCTTCCCTCAACCGGTTAGCAGTGCTGTGCCTGATGCACCCCAGGGTACGGTTGGCCCTCCTGGCTGCCAGGGCACACTGCTGGCTCATATTCAACTTGCCATCGACCAGAACCCCCAGATCCCTTTCTGTGGGGCTGCCCTCAAGCCTCTTTTCCCCCAGTCTGTACATATATCCAGGGTTGCACCATCCCAGGTGCAGAATCTGGCACTTGCTCTTGTTAAATTTCATGTTGTTGGCAATTGCCCAGCCCTCTAACTTGTTGAGGTCTTTCTGCAAGGCCTCTCTACCACTGAGGGAGTCAACAGCTACTCCTAATTTAGTATCATCTGCAAACTCAGTATGCATTTGAGTCCTGCATCAGGATCATTTAAAAAAACATGGAAGAGAACTGGCCCTAATTTAGTGCCCTGGGGAACCTCACTAGTGACTAGCCACTAGCCTGATGTAACCCCTTTTGCTATAACCCTTTGGGCCTGACCCATCCGCCAATTGTTCACTCATTCTATTATGTATTTTTCTAGCTATATGCTGGACTTTCTGTCCGAAAGAATACTGTGAGAAACAGTATCAAAAGCTTTGCTGAAATCCAAAAGGATTACACCAACTGGTTTTCCTTGGCCAACTCTATATAGAATATATTAATTCACGTAGCTACAAAATCATATTAAAAGAAATTTCTATCATATAACAGGAATGTAGCCTGAGTACATATTTCTGTAGGAATATTCCATTATAAATGAAAATTTACTAATAAAAACCTCTGATTTGTGTGTGTGTGTGTTTGCATAGGAGGGACTCCACACTGAGATTCAGGGTTCTTTATAGAAAATATGCAAATGGAAGCCATAAAAGATTCAGGTGATCTGCATAAAGCACCCTAAGGCAAGGTCCATTAAGCCTTAATGGAACTAGAAATTTGAAAAAAAAGTCCCACATGCCCATGTTTAACTGCCTGAAATAAACCAAGAGTGGAACTGTGCAATGCTGATGCATTTCCTCAAGCAGGTATTTTGCACAGGTAAATACTCTCATGAAGAAGACAGAATTAGCAAAAGCCTAGGATACACTGCAAAAATGCACAACAGCAGTGTCATTAAAGAATCTCCATAGAGCCAGAAATGTAAGTTCAAGCCTTATTTAGGTGTTTACTGATCCTCACAGTGCTTAACTATGCTGGCCTGCCACCATCCCTGCTGTTTGTGAAGATCTGTCAATGGTCCTTTGATGCTCACAGCAAAATGCTTTCAGAGGTAATGTACCACACTGCCATGGGACCCAGTAACCTCTAACTCACTGAGGCCGACGGGGAGGATGCCCTCTAGTTTTGAGGGGATTTTATTGTTGCTGGACTGTCCCACTCACACATGCTAAGGGGCTTGAATCAACCCATTTGTGACCTTCTCCTGAGTCCCGATCTCCAAGGATGGAGACGGAAGGACAAGGATAGGGCTGAGGACCCCATTTCCCCCGTTGGGCCAGACACAACTTGTGTCACACTACTTTTCCTCCTGCTGGGCAGATCTATGCAGAGGAATTGTATAGCTCTTCCTCCCTGGGCATCTTGACCTCTACAATTAATAAAAATTTCTTGGTGTTTTTTGTCTTGTCTATAGAGGTGGATAAGAGAAAAAGCTTCAACCATACTAAGCCTTGTACTGAGGTAACAGAATACCATAAAATTAAGATATATGTATTTGTTTTCACTATTCTTCTGTTCAGGCAAAGAGATGCAACCAGCCTGCCTGGGACAGGTCCTATGCAAATCTTGTAAGGCTGCACTGGCAGAAGCTCTGATACCCCCATAACACGTACTGTAAAAGGAACAAAATGGAACAGATCTCAAACCCTGACAAATATGCCAGCAACTTCAGCTAACAGACATTTCCATGTTTTTTGAGCAACTTAAAATTCCTATGATGGGAATAATGAAGCAGTTCTGCCCACAGAGCACAGAACCCTCTTGCTTTGGATGACATGCTCTTCACAGAAGCCATTCTTCATCAGAAGCAATCTGTGCCCTGCTGCTCTACGAGAGACTTCTCCTCATCAGGCAAGGGAGCACTCAGGTGCCACGCACCAAAAATTAATTTACAGATGAGGTTTCCTATCTGCAAAGTGCTTAGCAGCTTGCACTGAGGACAGTGTGTTCACACAGTGCTTACTGGAAGCATGGGTGTGCAGATTACTTCCAAAGGCTGATTTTTTGTTGTTGTTGTTTGGTTGTGTGATTTTGGTTTGCTTGGTTAAAATTTACCACAGTTGTGCCTTGTTTTTCGTTGCCTGAAGGATACATGAGGCTGGGTGACAATGTGCATTGCAAATCAGCTAAATGAAAGTAGCAATAATAAATAGTCTCAGTCTATTCAGAAGTCTTTTGACAGGGAAAATGTCAGTGAAAGACAAAGGTTTTCTCTACTAATTATTGTAAAGAGTGTAACAGTTACAGATTATTTAACTGTAAAAGTTAATTAGGAATGACACTTTTATATTACATATCAAGAAATAATCATAGGGAAAATCAAATCAAGAAATATTGAATAAAAACTGCTACATTTTCCTTAATTTACTGTAATGCCAAGAGACATTGCAGCTGAAATGGAGACAAAATTTTGTAATATTTTGAAACTCCTAATACACTTATTGGAACACTTTGCTTTAATTAATGATATTAGAACAGGCACAAGTTAGATGCTTTGAAAGGGAAACTTGTAGCTTTCACTTTTTTTTCTATTCTTTCAATTATTTTTAAAGTAAATTACTTTCCTATTTGTGACACATGGCACAGACATTCAAATATCATAGCATACTGAAGCAACATGACAGTGATGACTTCAAAGTACAGTCACTGCAAGATGTACAGTTAGAGAGCTTCTACCACTTATGCAGTTATTACTTGGGAAAACATGATAAATAATAAAGCCTTCCTCGCTGCTCCCCCTGAGCCCATATACATCCCAAACTGGCATTGCATAAGGCAGGGAGACATGCACTTCACTGGCTAGGTTGGTTCCCCTAACTCCTGCATAAGCAGGATGCTGCCTTCTGTAAGGATATGAAGAATGTGAGAGCATCTGATTCAGTAAGTTATCCGTTTAGGGACTATTCAGTATAAAAGAAATAACAAATAACAAGGGAAGCGATAAATTAAACATGCGGGCAAACAAAAGAGGAGCATTTGATACGGGAGACAATAAGAAAGACCGGAACTCATTAGCCACTGATAGGCCATTAACCAACTGCTCAGGCACAACCTTGAAGAGTGTCAACTGCAACTTTGTAACTCATAAGAAGGGGGAAAAAAAGACTAACATGATTATTGTAGGATATTTTGTGCTACTGTGCGAACTTTATTGTGGCATGTTTAAGGGAAGGGCCAAAGATGAGGAAAAGGTGGGAGTCATGGTTGATCAGGGAGGAACAAGCATGAGAAGGAAAATAGGAGAGGACAATCAAAGGAGCTGGTCATGTGTAAACAGGGCTGGACAGTACGCTTGAGATCCCATGCTGATATCTGAGGGAACTGTGGCTCTGTGGTGCCTGAGAATCTGGGCAGTAACAGTGTGTGTTCTCATTAGTGACCTTCAGGCCTGATCAGCTGTTGAGGAGGAACAGGACTGGGCTACCTGTACAATATGTTTATGTAAGATCTGGTAGTGTTGTGTGGGTGCTGTTAAAGGCAGTGCCCTGCCTGTGGCAATATGTCTGGCGGTTAGTGCCCTCTGTGCACATGTATGTGTGTGCCTCTGGGATACACGCTCAGCCTCCCTACTGACTGGACCTGCACATGGGAAATCAGCAGCCATGGGACTGGGATGCAGATCCCTGGGACTCAGGTGCACCCCGCTGGGGTCCAGCGACCAGGTCCTAGAGATTACCAGAGGAGCAGCTTTCTAACATCTCTGACAACCCCAGTGAATGGGCAACACCTTTCCCTAATCTCCCTATTCCATTGCCCCAAAGCAATGACTTTGTTACCTTCTCTCTAAACGGAGCCTTCAGGCCCTTAACTCTGAGTCAAAAGGACTTACCAGTGCCAATGAAGGGAACACAGACTAACTGGGTTGGAGAGGAGGAAGCCATTCTTGCGACTGTGTGTGCTGCAGAGATGAGGACGTGTGCTTGGGATGTAAGGTCTCTGGGACACCAGGCATGGACTGACCTGAATTTTTCCAGTAAAGCCCGAACATTGATAGTAAAAGCTTTTACTGATTGTACTCATTGAGGATGCCATCTCCTCGAGTTCTGATTATGACAATGCTCATTGCAATTGAGAAAACACCTATAGCACTCCCAGATACAAACACTGCAAATGAGGTCTAGAGAAGGAGCTGGGCTTCAGATAGCTGGATCATGAAACAGAGAACAAGTAAAAGACTGAATAAATCATGAAAATCTCTCCAATCATGGCCTTTCTTAAAATTCCTCTAAAACAATTGTGCCACTATGCCAACTTCATTTGATCCTATCCTAAGTAGAATTTCATACATAAAAGATGTTCTCCCAGTCACAACCAGCATCTGTCCGCCCAGGTGCTAAGACTGCTGGAGTAAGCAACAAAAGGATATCCATCCCCAGCAGGCAAAAGCCCCTTCCTCTATCTCCCCAAAAGTGAAAAGAGAAGATGTTTTTTTCAGGCCAGTGAACCTGTTGTTTGCCTGGGTGAGTGTTTCCACATTTCCTACTTGATCTAAACTAGGTAGGTACTAAACTAGGTACTGAAAGTAGGGCCAGTGATCAACAGCTTTCAGATAGGAGTATGGCAGGAACAACCTGAGTCTTCTACTGTCTGTATACTTGACGTATAGATGGTCCATGCCTCTCAAGTGCTTTCCTGATATTTACTCACAAGCAGGAGATCTGTGGTCTGACTCAGATGTTTCAGTGCAATGATGTGGGGCTGTGTAGAATATCCAGAGATAGAAGGGGCCCACGAGGATTATCGAGTACAACTCCTGTATTAGCACTGTGACCTTCGGGAGAAGAGAAGGGCAAAGGGACAGTGGAGACAGAATGTCACAGGGGATTCTCTGTCTTCACAAAATGGTCACTCACAATTAATTCTTCTCTACCATCTCTCCCTTTTGCTCATACGTAGATGCTATGGGTAGCGCCAGTTGTTCTTCTAAAAAGACACCTATGATGGATTTCAATTTAGAGGTGGGACACATAAACAGTAAATGTATTTTTTTATAAAAAAAATTGTCCTCCAAGCAGAGCTAGCAGTAAACTTCTTGATTCAGAAAGCACTTTGGCACCTGCTTAAATCTCAGTGAGATTTAATGGGCTTTGCCCTACACAGCCATTACAAGTGCTGTGAATGCACAAGGCAGTAATATAAAAGACTCAGTGCATTTGGATTACGAAAGCCTTTGCATCTTCCCTTAAGTTGCACCACCTTACATGAAGCAAAGCTTTAAGGAGATCATTATTTCAGGTCAGTTTGTTACCTACATTTACTTACTAGCTTTCTGTTTTTCTGTTTTACTTTTACATCACTCCCTGAACATTGTATCCTGAAAAGCAAAACAAACAAATAAGCAAACAACAACAACAAAAATAAAAAACAAGATAGAAACAAAACTACACAAAGGTCTGGGTCAGATTGCGTAATGCATTCCAGAATTAAGCCACAAATTTATGTATTGGATTTCAAGAAAAATGTGCCACATTTTCAGAACATAAATGCCAGGTGATATAAAGTATTCAGAGGAGAATTTCTTCCTGCACATGCTAAGATTTCTTTTTTTTTTTTTTTTACAGTCACTGTATGAAAGAAATATTTAATATAAATTAAAAGCCAATTGCATTTGAAATGCAAGCAATGTAGCTGATTAAAATGTATAGTCAAAATGTACAGTCAGTGCATCTAACTTTGACCTCTCTAACAAAAAAAAAATTATTTAATTTTTCACTTACAGATCACTTTATCACACTTTCTTTTTTCTTTACCCCCTCCCTAAGACATTAAAAGTTCACTGTGTTCATAAGTTTAACCCTAAACTCCTGTTTAGGAATTGCAAATATGTTTTATTTCCAGAAGAATGGTGCATACCATCTTTACCTCCATTCAAAGGGACAAAGAGCCATAGATTCTGCAACACTGAATAAGAGAACTCACGCATGCAGCTCCACATTACAGAACTATATATATGCTCATATATAGTCACAGTTCTTGCATCAGTGAGAAGTTTGATCATGCTTACATAATGTGCTTAGGAGAGGCTCTTAGGAAGTAGAACAAAAGACATCAGAATAGCTGTACTTCTGTTCAGTTACCTGGTGAGCAAAGCATTGGGCTAGAATTCAAGATATTGTTGGGTGAGATTGGGTGAGTCACGTTGCCCAGTGAGTCACAGAATTAGGATTATGAAACTGATTTACCATGGGACAAGTGCTGCATGCAGAAGAACAATTATTCTCATTCCTGTCAGGGGAAGAATGTCCAATATTGCCCTTATTTAACTTAATGAACAAATTGCAAATTGATCTGACTCAAAACTCAACATGAAGTCAACATTCACAAGTTAGAATGAATCTGGGATGAAGCGATTGGACCTACTTGTATATGCATCCAAACTGCACATAGGCATACTGGGCTGGATCAACAATGCTGTTTTTACCCAATTTCCAAGAAATATATAAAGAGCTTTAGAAATAATATCTACTAAAATTCCCTTTAGACTCACATAGAGAACACTTGCACAATGGGAGAAATCCTCATTACAGCACAGTAGAAAATTTCTAACAGTCGCCATTTGCTCTCAGATTTCTTTCAAAAGATATATGTACAGGTAGCAATTACTTTAAATACATCATTTTTAAAACATACTTTCATAAATTTTCTTCACTTTTATTCTGTTTTTTATTTATTTATTTCCACTTAGTTGTAACATCAACAGGAAACTAAGTATAGTGAAGGAAAGGGAGTGGAATCACTATAACTAAGAGTATTTAAAAAATGGTTTAGAAAAACATCTGTCTTTAGCAACACTGATAGAGTAGCAGGCATGCTTTTTGTAAATGTACTTCTTGTTGTCAGTTAGTGTTGCCTCAGTTCCTTGATTAAGTAAGCTTAGCTCATATAGTCAGGAATGTCTATGAAGAACTAGTTTTAAACCCCGTCATGCAAAATTTTCATGGAAACTGAGCTGAATTATGATTTGAAGAAATAGTAGTGATGAAACATCCTTCTGAAAAAAAAAAAAAAGATTTCTCATCAGATTAAAATAATTTCCTTTTATTAAGGGCAATCAAAATAGCTCTAGCAGTGTTGGCTGATACTAGATCAGACCAGAAATATCCATCCCATATATATGTCTATGTGATGGTTAGGAAATTACATATATACAGGTTGTTCTTCTTTCTGTTATATCATAGAATACTTCACAAATATTCACCCTCCACTGTGGATCACTGCAGCATGAGAGAACATTCATGTGGCACATATAGGCAGTAAACCATTGGCTTGTCAGAGACAGAAAAAATCTCTGGATCAATACCACAGGAGGAATTTTGGAGACTGCCTGGCACTCCCTGTGTCATAATCTGGTACTTGAATACATAGATAGATGTCCATACAGTTGCAGGTATTTAAAAGTGTCTTTGTTTGCCTGCTCTGTTCTGTGCAATGCTTTCTCCCCATCTTCAGAGTGTAGCAGATTAGGTTCATAATTGTTTTCACAGCAAAGACCAGAGTGAACTGAAGTTATCAAAATTTGAAGCTTCTCTTCAGCTATGAATGTTTGTGCTTATATGAGTCCACCCACTATGAACGAAAAAAATAGGAGGGGCACTCACTTTATAAGAAATATTTTGTTCTTAAGTGACTAAACTGTTGAGATACTGTGGGCATGTATATATATTGCATGGTATTTGGACATGCCACACTACTCTGGGATAATTAAACAGAAAAAGTTTTGAAAATTATATGGTTATTTCATCTTTGCTGTGCCCAGTGCACAGAGCTTTTCAAAATTACAGAACAGCTGCTTTTGTCTTATGAAATGTTTGAAACAACTTCTAAAGATTAAGTTAAAATGTTCAGAGATAAACAGAGTTATTGAAAGGTGAATCTCCCAATGCAGGAAAAATGAGGTTTTCTGCAACAATTTTTAATGAAAGAAAACTTTACACAAAACGAATCCCTTCTCTAAAATCATTTGGATGCTATTAAATGCAAAGGCCAGCACTTTCCTTAAGCAATTATTTAGGAATTTTTTTGTTAGCATTTGCAGGTGTGTACAGGTGCTTACTATCACCTGTGTGAACAATATAGATGTGATTATTTTCAAATAAACTACATATCTTTTTAAGGGTTTTCTCACCACATGCTATTTTGTTTTTTCTGCAGAAGTAGAACCACCTACATACTACAATGTTTATTATACTGTTCACTGCTAAAAGTCTAGTGCAGACTCTGGTTTGGAAGGAACTACTGACAATATTTTTTGATATATATTGTCTCTTAGTTCTTAACTTTTCCTACTGCACACTAAAAGTACTATGATGAAACAAAAGCATGACTTTTACTTCAGGTATTTTTTTCTTCTTATAGTCAGCTAAGTAAAATGTGCAGTTCAACAATACTCATCTACAATTTTATGTCACGTTCTAAAGTATGGTCTTTTTTTTTTTTTTTTTTTCCAAAGCAGTAGTTAGCTACCTACACCTTGTAAGTGAATAGCCTGATGATTAGAATGAAGTACAGCCTCATCTCCCTTAACATAAGCAGTCCATTTCAGGAAGGATGACTTACTACCATGTTCTGCTATTGCTATGACTCCTGTTTTGTCCTGTCTTCTTCCTCCTTTTTCTCTTCTAGTTATACAGTTAACATTTACGATAAGTATAAACAGACCACACTTGGCAACTGCAAGATCCAGATGCCTTGCTTGGGAATGTATTTCCAGTCTCTGCCTTTGGGGTTTGTTTCTTGATTAGCTATGCTTCTAGCAATGCTGATGGAGCACAGAGGTCTATCTGAGCTGGCTCATAGGACTTCTCTCTTCTCCTGCTTCTCTCTGACTCACTTCTGAGTCTCAGGATAACACATTTATCTTAATTCTTTTAAAGAAAATAATAAATTCTGTTGATAATTACCTCTAAAACATATGTATAAATACTTTTCATACCAATCAACTTTAAAATGGAAATAGTGCTTAGTTTTTACTTTACATCAATGAATAATTAAAATTTTGGATGTCTATTGCTTTATTCATCTTTGTAGAACTAATAAATAAATAAATAAATATAGCCAATCTCTGACCGATTCCTGTCTTATATTGAGTTACTGTTGATAATAACTGTGCCATTGGGAAATGTGATTCTTCAGGGTGAAAGGAGAAAAGGGAGAAACTTGGTAATCAGAATCTCTTAATTATAGAGCCACTAAGATCTAATGTGAGGAGTGCAGTTTTTGAACTAGTATCCTGAGTTTAATAAGCCAAGCATTAGATTAGTCTGGGGCTCAGCAGGAGTAGATAGCTGTCATCATAGTAAAAATGATGACTTCTGGTGAATTTTAAAAAAATGAAGAAGCAACATTCACTGGAAGAGAAAGCAAAGATCTGGAGTCTAATAGACTTTTCCAGGTAAGCTAAGACTTTATAAAATACCAAACAGTCTCAAATGTATCAGTTGCACAGAGACAGTTTAAATTGCCTGATTGGATCAGGAAAGACATCGCATTAAGCTATAAAGAAGCTGATCTAGAGTGTGAATAGCACGTTTGTTATTTTCTGTCCAGGAAGCTGAAGAGCACAATATTATCTCTTACTATTATGTACACTGAAAGAAAAGAATATCACTTCTGACCCACAGTACAGAGCCACTTATTTGCCTACCCCAAAACTGTTGAGAAAGGTCCAGTTATCTTCTATTGGCACTTTTGCTTCATGACACATTGAAAGCAAGGGAGTACCATGTGTATAACCAATTCTGTCAGAAGACCAATGGCATCAGCTTGAAGTAAAAAGGACAAAATCTAGCCACTTCATTGTTTTTTCTTTTTTATTTATTTATTCATTCTTATAGTTTGCCTTTCCCTGAATAATGATTTGCTGTCACATTACCCTGTTTTAATGAGCTGTTTTTATTCAAATATGGTACAAATTGCAGCCTCTCATCCATTGGGTTGGGATAGGAGGAATCCACAATAAGGATTGTTTATTACTGATGTCCAACAGAGAAAACTGAGGGACCTCAAAAATGCTGTACATCACCATTTCATTTTTATTTTCACCAATTTTTTTCTTGAGTCAAATATGACTGAAGCTTATCCATGCTGTTCTGTAACCCTGTCAAGATTTTTAGCAAAAGTAGGACTGAGCCATTGCAGACAGAATCTTTTCCTTTCTGAAAGAGTAATGCAAATGTGTGATGTTCCAAGGCTTTGAATGGAGGAATGTTGTCAACCAGCATGATCTATGTCAATAAGATCAAGATGCTGGGCACTGCTGGAATCAAGTGAATGTTTGAATCCCAGATCAAAACACATCAAAAGCAGAATAAGCTTTGCCATGCAGACGTTGAGAAAAGAAAAATGAAAAGCACATTTTTTTTTTCCCCCTACAGATTATATAGCAGTTACTGGAGTTAGAGACTTCATGAAATTTCTGAGCTACAAGATTATCATCCTTAAAGCTATGCCACAGATGTGCATGATAGAATCATATCACCCTTGTATTGTTTGTAATTAAAAACTGGATTATAAGGCAGGATGGGGAAGGTAGACAGTGAAACATTTCCAAGGTTAATGGTATTTCTCACAGTTTGGAAATGGTTCCGCCACAGGTTTTCTGTGGGGCTTTGGCCTAGTCATCCTTCCCTGTACTTTGGCTGTTCATATATTGTGTTATCAAATACAGACAATGCTTCACAGTGTTAGGGAATAGATAACACCCTTTGGCAGGCACAAAACTTTCAGACACTACCCTGATGAAAATCAAAATTGCTGTAGCTCATGGCTGGGTTATGTTTCTGTCAATGCCAATTGAGTGGGAACTTGACTATGAGTGTATCTCAACAGTACTGTAATATCAAAACTAGATTTTCCAGGTAGACATGAGGAAAATGAGATTGAATGATGATTCTTTTCCACTCAATGGGCAAACTGGAAAGACAAATAAGGCATTCTGTTAACTTTTTGTTAAAGGATCTCCGATTTGTTTTCCTTGGATCTCTTGAAGAGAACATGTACTGAAATTACACTTTAAGTCTGAAGAAAAAGAGAGATTGTAACTTTGTGATACATGCAATTAGAGTGTAAAAGACAGAAATGAACTGCAGTTTCTGAATGGCTCAGTGGGTAGTCTCCCTGCTTTTATTATCAGTATTAAGTGACTCAGTAAATTTCTATTCTCTTAAATTCTACAGTTCCACAGGCCTGACTGAGATATGTTTTTAACAAACTTAAAATTGTAAGTTCAGCTGGGTGGAGAATCATTAGAGTGCAAAAACAGTGAAAGCTCAAGAGAATAATGAAAGTTCTTATACAATTTGCATTAGATCCATATGCTACAGTAAGTAATAAGCAGAATTTTAACAAATGTATGGGAATTAAAAGGTCTAATTACTAGTATTTACAAGCATTTCCAAAAGATAATGATTCAGGTTTTACAAAGCTGTTTGATCTGTACTTCAAATAGAAGAATAAAAGTTATCCTCCCAGCATCGAAATAGACTTCCATAAACAAAATAGCAGATATTTTATAAATCTTCCTTTCTTGTCTGAGCTTAAATGAGTCATGACCAGTTACATTCCCATGTGTCTCAGCTACCTCTGCCAAGTTGGCTCCAGGAAAAAAAAAATATATTCTGTTACTCTTGTTTTATAACAAGGGGCAAGGCAAAGAATTTTGAGTCATGGTTCCCAAAAGATAAGATGAATTTTCTCTAATTAATATGTCCATTTTCTGTCAAAAAGAATTTGCTTCACTCATACTAATGGAAATGCATACATGTCTTTAGTTTCAGAGTGACACAAACAATTGAACACGCATTTTTAGTGTCGTCCTCTCAAAAATTAGCCAGCAGTACTGGATTCAGAGAAGGGCAACAGAATAATTAAACTTACAGAAGAGCTTCCAAAAGTGGAATGACTAAGTTAAGTTAGAAACCTTTAATATGTAAAGACTGACAGATGTAAGGTGTAACACAGGCCTGTGTAATTATGGGTGGCAAAAAGAGGACAGACTCCCTGGTGACCAGTGATAGGACCCGAGGGAATGGCCTGAAGCTGTGTCAGGGGAGGTGTAGGCTAGATATCAGGAAAAGGTTCTTCACCGAGAGGGTGGTCAGGCACTGGAACAGGCTCCCTAGGGAAGTGGTCACGGCACCGAGCCTCACAGACTTAAAGAAGCATTTGGACTACGCTCTCAGACACATGGTCTGATTTTGGGTTGCCCTTTAGGGACCTAGGAGTTGGACTTGACGATCCTTGTGGGTCCCTTCCAACTCGGGATATTCTGTGATTCTATGATTCTAATTGTTCACTGTCTTTTCAAGTATGAGATCCAAGAGCAGTCCTCTGAAGGCAGTAGGTGCCAGGTTCACAAGAAACAAGAGCTGATGAATCTTTATGCAGTGACTTGAGGAGTTCATTGCTGAAGGATTATGAAAACGCTTAAAGTATACATGGGTTACACAGGAGACTGGATAAATCCATGAAACAAAAATCCACAGAGGATTACAAAACCGTATCTATCAAAGTAAGACCCTAAACTGTGGCTGGAGCCCGGGAGACTACTACAAGAAATGATGGTATACACTTCCTCTCTTACTGTACTCCTGTCTAGAACTATGCTTTTTGCCACTGTCAAACGCAACTCCTAGTACTTAGCTTAAAAGGGTTTAGATGGAGGCAGTAAGGATGACTGTATTAATGTTAGTTGTGAAACTCCCATTAACTTCTACATGTGTTATTTCCTTCATTTCAGGGAATCAGTTATTATCTTCCAGGCTTTAATTCACCAAAGCTTTTGAGTTCACTGTTACATTGCACAAGTAATGAGATTTATGTACCTTATATCTGGGAAATCAACACTGCCTTGCAATGAAAGTAACGACAGAGTTTTTTAAGCACTTTGAAAGACATAAATTATCAAGCATGGTTTACACTTGAAATGGGACTCTTACACTTTGAATTTACTTTATGTGAAAAAAAGAATTGTTTCCTTTTCTCGGCTTCATCTATCTGTTCAAGTACAGCATATTCATTTTAAGAGATCTCTTCCAACTCTTTCTTTCTTTGGAGTTTCTCCTACTTGACTGCCAAGACTTGGTGTAGATCTTGGTCTGTGTTGCTTCTTATTCAACAACTAAAGAATATTTTGAGAATTAAATATCATTAAGAATTTTATATCACCCAAATATATAATTCATTTGCTTCTCAAAAGCTGCCAGGCCTGCTACAGTTCAGCAATTACATCCATGTGTACTGGACTTCTGCAGCAGAGGAAGTACTTAAGAAAGGGAAGAGAATAATTCAAATTCTTCTGAAAGCTGGTTTTGTTATAAAGCAAAGCAAGGTCAAAGGACCCACAGAAGAGTTCCAGTGCTTGGGAGTAAAATGGCAGGATGGATGTCACCCCATCCCTATGGATGTGATCAATAAGATAACAACTATGTCCTCACCCACTAACAAGAAAGAAACACAAGCTTTCCTAGGCCTTGTGCGATTTTGGAGAATGCATGTTCCAGGATACAGTCAGCTTGTGAGCCCTCTATATTGAGTGACTTGAAAGAACTATTTTGAGTGGGGTCCTGAGAAACAACAAGCTTTTGAATAGATTGAACAGGAAGTAGCTCGTGTGGTAGCCCTTGGCCCATCCGTACATGACCAGCTTTGTAAAGCATGCTTTACACCACAGATAGGGAGCATGGCCTCACCTGGAGCCTCTGGCAGAAAACCCCAGGAGGAACTCAAGGTTGACCTCTGCGTTTCTGGAGCTGGGGGCATCGAGGATCAGAAGCCCACTATGCTCTGACTGAAAAGGAGATACTAGCAGCATATGAGGGGGTTCGAGCCACTTCAGAAGTTGTTGGTACAGAAGTACAGCTCCTTTTGGCACCATGACTACCTGTGCTACACTGGATGTTCAAAGGGGAGAATACCCTCTACGCATCACGCAAGTGATGCTATGTGGAGTAAGTGGGTAGCGTTAATTACACAACAGGCTCAAACGAAGAAACTCAACCTCCCAGGAATCCTGGAAGAGATCATGGACTGGTCAGAATGCAGAGATTTCGGACCATCACCTGAGGAGGTAACTCGTGCCCAAGAGGCGCCACCATATTGTGAATTATCAGAACATGAAAAGCATTATGTTCTGTTCACTGATGGATCCTGTTGTGCCGTAGGAAACCATCGAAAGTGGAAGGCTGCTGTGTGGAGTCCCACATGACAAGTTGTGGAAGCCACTGAAGGAGAATATGAGTTGAGGCAGTTTGCAGAGGTGAAAGCCATCCAACTGGCCCTAAAAACTGCTGAAAGAGAAAAGTGGCCAGTACTCTGTCTTTACACTGACTCATGGATGGTGGCAAATGCCCTGTGGGGGTGGTTACAGCAGTGGAAGCGAAACAATTGGCAGCGCAGAGGTAAACCTATCTGGGCTGCTGCATTGTGGCAAGACATTGCTGCCTGAGTAGAAAGCACTGATGCAAAAGTATGGCATGTACATGTTCACATGCCCAAGAACTGTGCCACTGAAGGACATCAGCACAATGAGCAGGTGGATCTGACCTGAAGGAGTCTGCAGCCCATGGAAATCCCTCACAGGAGCAGACTCCAGGCCGGAACTGCAGCCTGACGAGAGGAGCCCACAGTAGAGCAGGAGGTCTGGTGGGAGCTGCTGCCCATGGGGGACCCATGTGGGAGCAATCCATTCCTGAAGGACAGACCCTGTGGGACAGACCCATATGGGAGCAGTTCTTGAAGAGCTGCAGCCTGTGGGAAGGCCACGCAGGATCAGCTCGGGAAGGACGGCATCCCGTGGGAGGGACCCCACGTGGAGCAGGGGCAGAGAGTGACCGTGAAGGTCACTCAGAGATGAAATGTTACGGACTGACCACAGCCNGGGAGCAATCCATTCCTGAAGGACAGACCCTGTGGGACAGACCCATATGGGAGCAGTTCTTGAAGAGCTGCAGCCTGTGGGAAGGCCACGCAGGATCAGCTCGGGAAGGACGGCATCCCGTGGGAGGGACCCCACGTGGAGCAGGGGCAGAGAGTGACCGTGAAGGTCACTCAGAGATGAAATGTTACGGACTGACCACAGCCCTCATTCTCTGTTCCTCTGTGCTGCTCAGTGAGAGGAGGAGGTAGAAGAGGGTGGATGGGATGGGTTAGGTGTTTTTAGTTTGCTTTTAGTCTCTTATCAATAAGTAATAAATTACATTTATCTATGCTGTGTCTGTTTTGCCCATGATGGTAATTGGTGAGTGATCTCCCTGTACTGTGGTCTCAATCCATTAGCCTTTTTTTCATCGTGTTTTCTCCCCCTGTTCTTCTGAGGAGGGGGAGTGAGAGAGCAGTGTGGTGGAGCTTAGCTGCCCATCAGTGCGAAACCACTACACCATGATATTACAGAGCTGACTTTTGGTGTCACTCATACACTGTTATTTAAGGCTGTAATGATATTATCATATTTTGTTTTCTTTTTTTGCTTTCACAGGCAATTTTAAGTACATTCTTGTGTACGGTTTGATTTCTTTAATGTGAAATCTCCAAGATGATATATGGTAAAACGTTCCATCCTCAAATGCCAACACTCCAGTAAGCCAGCCTGACCCACCATTAGTAGTATCTTTCAATCTTTACTGCTGCTAAAATATCAAAGGCCTTAGGACTACTCAGTAGTTGAAGTAACGTCACAGCTGAAGTCACTGGCAAAGCAAGCTTTGACTTAGCTGGGTAGGGGATTACTCACAGTGCATGGAATAAATTTTTGTAGGGCTGTGGTTAAGGAAATAATAAATTAATTCATGAATCTAGAATTTTTGTTTAAATGTGCCAGATGCTATAGATCAGAAAGCTATGAAGACATACATGTATATAAGTACAACAATAGTACTACTACATAACAAATACAGTTGAATAGCTCTGGTTACTGTATATCCTAAAATCTACTGTTTCTCAAATTACTACTACCTCTTTCACTGTCATGTACACTAGCAAATGACAGAGCTAGTGTTTTTCTTAGCTTTTTGGCTCACTGTGATCTGGCCTTGCTGTTAGCACTCAATGTTTTAACGTTCTACTTCAAGCCATCTCTTTCCTCTTCAGAAAACCACGTCTTTTCTACTCTTAAAGCCTCTTCCAAACCTCTTCAATATTTGTCTGTTCCCTGGTGTGCTCCTTCCTATTCTGTGTGCTTTATTTAAAGTCTGTTAATCTCTTGGAATTGAACAGCTGTTAAACCTTCTTTTAAATTGATCTTAATTACTATTGCTTTCCATTCTTATCTCTAATCCATTTTACACCTGTAATCCTGTATCAACTAATTTCCATTTTTCTTTCTCTTTTTTTTATCTTTTTATTTTTCTTTTTGATCTCTTATTGAGATGAAGATGACAGTTGTCACTCTTTGCAACTTTAGCCCTCTGATTAGGAACAGATTCATTGTCAGCACTCTAGAGACATTAAGCTAAGATTGCTTAAGATCTCACTCACTAAGGGACTTCCAGAGGTTGTTTCAGCCTCTAGTATATTTGAAGATGATGATTTGCCCCTGAAGAGTGGTACTCAGTTTCTTTGCACTGGCATTCAAAGTTTATTTAGACAGATGAAGGAAGAATCCCAAAGCCCTCAATGTCTATTTGTGTTCCAACACTGGGACAGAGCTCATGTCTTTTGTTTGATATGACACAGCAAAATAATTATAACTAAAAAATTGAATATATGATTATGAACAATAAGGAGAAAAGTGGTAGAATATCAAAGGAGAGAAAACACACTCTGAAAACATCTGTGAAAACCTACTACCCAATCAATGATGAAAAGAGCCTTCTTTATAGACCTGAGCAAAAGTCAATCTGTGTTTTATTTGTTATTCAGAACAGCTGCTGCTGACTTCCCTTGAACTAGCAGTTCTGTTTTGCATACTACTTTTGGCTATCACCTCTGTTTCTAACTTGGCAACCCAAGCCAAATCCTTGCATTTATCCATTTTGTTTTGGTATTAGCACTTACCCCTATTTGACCTGTGAAGTTACCAGTTTCACCGCATAAGTTATTAGCTAGCACTCAAAGGAAATACTATCTATGGATGATACATATTAATGATTAATGAGTCAGAAGTCATTTAACCTTTCTGTGCCACAGTTCTGAAAACTTTAAAATATTTTTTAAAACATATGAGATCAGGATCTGAAAAGTAATTGCTATGGACCAGTTTGTGACTAACTCCAACAGAGTTAATATAGAGAAGTCAAAGGAATTGGCTGGTTTTGTCCTCTTTGGCCCCTTACACTCAATCACTCCGTGCAGCTACTTCACAGACCCAGGCAAAAAAGGTGCTGCTTATTCGATGTTTTGTAGATAGGTTAGTACAGGGATGATCAAGAGGTCTAATTCAAGAAGATAGAATATTGGCTATGTGTGTTCTGTTTACATTGACAAAGGTGACTTATCAGATATTTCAAGTAACTTCTTGTCTGAACCAATTGACAAGGACCATATTCAGGTGCACGTCACAGGGGGACAGAAACTGTTGGGCCAGACCGGCATTTTCTACATTGGCTTAGATGATACACATCGCTTATTCTAAAATTCCCTTTTTTATTGTGCCTGCATCCTCCTCCTCTATTCTCATTACAATTCTTACCCTCGAGTACAGGAGATGAGAAAACACAGCGCCTGCCCTTGCAACACATCTGTGAAACAACCATCAGGATCCTGAAGGATCAACTACCTTTTCCTTTTAAATCATGTAAACTGTGGTCTCCAAACTCAGAAGCAGGTTTTTGAGGAAGTTTTGAAGCTGCATAGCATGAGGGTATCCTTCCTCCTTTCAAAACCTTTCCCTGATGGCTGCCCTGTGCAGTTCATGTAAGGATCAAATGGTTAAAAATGTTGTTGGTAGATTTACATGGATGTGATTAATAGATTGCTGTGTTTTTAAATGGTTGAGTTATTATTTCTACATAAAAGTCTAGAAAAAATTCCTTCTTGATAATAAACAAAATGTAAAATACTGGCTCCATCCTAGTCAAGCTGTGTGTGCTACCAGATTTAGGAAAAACATTCCCTAGTAGAAGCTGTGACTGTTAGCACAGTGTCAGAGCTGTCAGCTCCATGCCCAGAACTTGCTGGCTGTTAAAGAAGCCTCTGCCTCCTGGGAGTTTCTAAACTTGTAAGGAAAGGAAGCGTCTCTGGCCCACTACTAATTTTCCATGCCCTGGTAGGTTGCCATTATAGTTAAATTTACAGCCCTATTTGCTTGTAGTGACAATTAAGCTATAGTTGGCCAAGAACTGGACTTAAACACTTACCATTTAAATCATATAAGCAAGTGCAGAGAGAGTTAAATATTCCCAGCCAACATACAGATAACTTTCTGCGTGTGCACATGCAAGACAGAGAGATATTTTAATGGGCTGTTTTCCTGACCTCAGGATAGATCTCTTTCACTTGCAGGAATAAAAAATAACTTTTAAAGTGTCCTGGTAAAAGAAATGCACATAGTGCACATAAATATCTATGTATATGTAAGCTTACATATGTGTTTTTCTGTTATGTGTATATATAGATATGTGTGTATAGTGCACATGCACACAAATATAAATATCTATAAGCACATTTTGCCATAGAATACAATTTGGGCATCAATAAATCTGTAAATCTTTCAGATTCTGGATGTAGACACTACCATTTCCTTCAAAATACTCAAACTATAAACATAATTGTTTGTACTTCCTTTAAAACATGTTTATGGAATCCCCACATTGGAAATTAACCCTGTTGCAATGTTTTGAGCTATTACTCTGGTTAGTTTTTGAGATGTCATGAGACATTAAGAGAAGTCGGGGAAACTGAACAAAAATCTTGATGATTCCTACATAACACAGCACCTGGTTTCATAGTTGTGATAAACAGGTAAAACATTAAACGAAAACTGTGTTTCAATGGTTCAATGAAATATATGTCATTTGCTGGAAGTATGAATAACAGCTTGAATGTATTGAATATGTAAGAGTACACTAGAGTTTTGCTTACAGTAGAGACTTCCAAGACTGATTTGTTGCTTTGATGTGCATTTGATCTTGAAATGGCAATCAGTTTTCTAGCAATGCTATCAACAACTGTTCAGAATGGATACTGAATGTTCTATAAACCATTAAAAAGAAGCTGCTTTTAAAAATTATAGGTGTGATCACCTGTTTAATTTGGCTTCTTAAAATTCACTTCCCAGCAACAGAAAGATGCAGGGATTCTTACAATCAGTTACAATGAGATTTTAGTTCTTGTCGACTATGTATACTTCTTCTCAATGAGAAGATTCACTGCTTCCCTCCAGTAAAAGATTCAATGTGAACTGCAACAGAATAATAATGAAAAATATTTAGATAGAGAATGAATTGAGAGAATGGTGGAGAGCCCCACATTACACAGGGTAATTGTGTGGGTTGCAGCCACAGGTGGTAACAATGATGGAAAATAGATGAGTGTTTTAGACCTACATATTTTTCGAAAACAGTTTAGAATAGCAAGGTTTTGGAGTAGATTCTCCACAACTTGTAGTTGCATTGGCTGCTTTGGAATGGAGAATGAGACACAATTTATTTTTTATAAACTGCTAAATTATTGAGAAGTAACAAGAAGCTGCCAGAGCATTATAATTCTCTTGGAACCAAGGGGGCAAATTTTTGAATTGACATCTTCTGTCTGAGCCAATGCATGTATGATTGATGAGAAGACACAATTGTTTCATTTTGTATTTTGTAAACTTTCAGATTAGGGGGCTAGAATTTCAAACGACTTCGACTACTATCATCATTTTAATTCACCTGTTGTTTTCATATTTCTCTACCCCAAAGAGGGCACACAGTTGCAATCTAAAGTAAATAAGTAAGCAAATAAATAGAAAAGCAGGTAGCCTGTGGGATTTTAGGAAACTTTATGATATGAAAAAGCTGTTAAAAACATTTTTGAATATGGCATCTTTGGCTATAAAATAGGCTTGTTAAATCACAGCTAACTGTACTATAAAAGCAGAAAATAATAGGAGTTTTCTCAGACATTTGTGATAAAGGAATGAAAAAAAAAAAATCAAATAGTGAGTTGTATCTCTGTGAACCAAAGTAACATTTCCAAAGAAAAATGCCAACATGAAGATTAGAAACATCTTTATGTAATTACATTACATGTGAAATTCTTAAACTGATTCTGGATTCTCTATAATGAATTAGTGTAGTATTAATATTTTCTTTGTTATAATATACAAAATATTCACCTGAACTTTCAAATTATACCCCTTAAACCTGCTCTCAGGCAAATGTCTTGTACTGAGGAAAGGAATGAAGTGAATGCTTAACAAGAAGCATCCTATGAAGCATTGCTCTCACTAGAACACCAAGACTTCTTTAAACACTTTCTTGAATCAAGGCTTTAATTGCAAAACACAGCATTTTATTTCTTCAAAATAAAGTCTGTTGCATGCTGACCGGAAAGCTTAACTATTTTGAGCTGCTGATTGGTTTAGGTAATTCTTATTGTAGGCTTTGTTTTTTAAGAAAAAGGTTTAAGGAAAGTGTTAAAATAACAGTAAATAGTGAATTGGGCAAGAAAACGCTGGAAAATGACTGAGGTGTTGTTTTGTCCCAGTATACTTGATTACCAAACACCTATGTTTCCATAAGGAAATCAAGCCTTGAGAGAAGTCTATTCTCTAACTGTCAATGGGAATATCATGGAGAATATGAGCATAAGCTGACCTATTTGAATGTGCTAGTGTCTCTCAACAGTCTTCAGTCCTTTTTTATATGACTGCTTTGAAATGAAAAACATTTTGTCCATTTTTGTTTTGAAATGTCAGCTTATTTCTGTCATTCTTGAAGTCTTATTCATGCACTTGCTACCTTGCCCAAAGTAAGCAAAACCTTGTTTTAAAGACAACTATGATTGCATATTATCACTGAGGAGAACTATTAAACAGCAATGATTCTTCCTGAGAGTTAAGACCCTAAGTATGTGTACTTCGGGTAGTGCAGGATATTCTGTGCAAAGTTACTAGTTCCTTGGGAACTAGTTACTAGCAGTGCCTCAAAGAACTACAGATGATCTGAGGACTGACCAGTTAACAAGCTCCTTGAATGTATCTCATTGGACAGACACTGCAGGCACACACATGGGTACTGCTGGCCCAATGGTCTTCTCAGGGTTGGGCAGTTGGTTACACGCCAAAGTCTCTGGTGCTTGGTGATGCTAAAGCCAAATGAAATCCACTTCAATGTTGCTAAGAATTCAACTATAATTTCTGGACTTAACAAATTGAGAGAGTGGGTGGGAAATCTGACATTAATAAGGGGCAAGGGCAAAAGAACAAAGACACATCAGTAAGGAGACATCAGTAAAACAATGTGGAGCTTCACCTATGGTGCTAAGCAAGAAAACAGCATGTGATGACAGTAATGTCCCTTTAACAAAATACAGTGACAAAGAGGATTAAAGACTTACATCCAGAGCCTATCTCATGCTCTTGGATAGTTTTTGAATTATAAAGACCTAAAAGGCTAGATCCTGTCTGCAGTTAACCCAAAGGAACTCTTCAGATGGAGGAAAGCTTCCGACTGGCCTGAAGCCAGCCGAGGCAGTTGCAAAATGCAGGTGGTTCCTAGGAAGTGGGTAAAGAGGAAGCATTTTGGCAATGAGTGAAAAATCCTTCTTTTATCCTAACCCATCCCTACAAAAGCCAGTGTGTGTTGTCAGTTAGATCAGTCAGTGCAAGCTCTCATCCTGGACAAATGCCTGACCACTGAAATGCAACCCAGCTCCTCTGCTTCCCTCCCCTGTGGACAAAGGCACTCTCAGAAAAGAGGAGATTCTAACCTTTGGTCAGTGTCCTTGTTTTAAGTATTGTGGAAGAAGCAAATCTTCAATCAAGAGAAAAAAAAAAAGAATTAATTATATGGAAGTTTAGTTATATGTGAAGATACGGCAGCAATAAATGTATTTAATCATCTCAAATCACTTCTGTATTTGGTACAACTAGCTTCAGTGCATAAACAAATACGCTCAAAGTTAATATCACTAAGTTAAACAATCATAAATAAAATGTTTTTATGTAAGCGGGCAGACCAAAACATGATTTTGCAATTACTCTGCACTAAGCTTGATGTCTTTTACAAGAAAAATAACAGAGTAGTTATATCACAAGGCTAAGTACAAATACTTAACTATGCCATCAATTTGCAACGTGACCTCAGTGCCTTGTGTGTTAGCTTCCTGATCAGTTTTAAAAGTATGAGTACAGCATATTCTTTGTATTATCATTATGAAGCTTCATTAGTCATTATGTGGCACTAAGAAGTACTTTGATCAAAAACATTTTAAGAATAAAGGTGAGGTTAATATTTGCTAACCTAGGAATCCAAAAAATAGCCATACAAAGTTGGTTTGTCATCCCAATCCTCCCTTATTACTAATGTGAAGAAATGCACTCCCTGCACAGGACAATTAATCTTCTTCAAGACAGGTCACATCAATCACCCTACAAAGTTACTAGGTTCCTCCTACAGGCTACAAAGTCTAGCATGTTTAATGTTAAAGCGTCTAAATAAATTCAAAGAAAAGCAGTTATTGGCTTTTGAATGGCAATTTTGTAGCTAAGATGCTTAAGGCAAATTAGAGAACAATTCTGTAGGCAACTTATTTTTGTTTTTATTCATGGCCAAAATTCCTTCTGTATGGTATCTACTAGATAGTTAAAGCCACCATAGGGAAGGTATATGCTTTTGAAACTGATGGCAGTATTTTTTGCAGGTACAAATGTACTATAAAACAAAATAAATTTGAAAAGCAAACTCACCATGCCAGCATAAACAAGTTCAAGGGATTGACTGCAGGTCTAATCACTTTAAGTGATTATCATCAAAAATAAAAGGTAAACATCTCTCCTGATTTAAAACAAAACTTTGTCAGTATAAGCAAAACACAAATGGGATATTTTAGTTATTTTTGAGTGGAAGATAAGCAGGGTGTATGCAGCAGTCAGCGCTGAAGCATAGCAGGAGGATTTATTATGAAGTGTTTTGATAATAATGAACATTTCCACATGAAAACATTTCCATCATTAAAACAATGATATCATCACTGAAAGATAATTTTCATTGTAGTTATGTATTCAGTTCACTAAGGTACACTGTAGAAATGGCAATGTTGAGAGCATTTGAGAAGAATCTGTCCTTGCTTTCCTTTGCTCTACAGAAGCAGAATGTGCTCTCCGGAAGAGAGACATCTTGCACTCACAGGAAGCAGGCTGTAAGCACCCAGAACTGTGTGTTCTCCCTTTACAAAGGTCCAGTTGACAATCCTGTTTCCCTTGGCACAGATACAAGATGTATTTCAGCTACCCGACCCAACCACAAATTCTTAAAAATTCTAGGAACAGACAACAGGATATCTGAATTAATTTAGCATGGTGTAGTCCTCTAGTTAATGTTATGATGTCTGCATCTGTACCATGAAGGTCAGCAGGACCTTGAGATACTTCGGAATTAAAAAGACACCTATTTTCTGGCCCCTCTGAATGTGGGTTTTATTTTCCTTGGATACCATTAGGGAAAAATTCACCTCGCCTAACTTTAGCTGTGTGAAATCCAACATCAGCAACAATAAATACCTGCAGAGAGCAATTCCTTCCACCCTACTACAGGTATATGAATTAGATGGACTGGTTTGCCCACTGGAAGCTTCTGCATGTCTCCAGTGACTATACAAGGACCATAGGTGGTTGGTTTACAACTGGCAATCAAACTTGTGGTGGCTAGGTGAAATGAATCTGACCTTTGGTGCAAAAATCCCTTTTTAGAGCTTTTCAGGATTTGTCAGCAAAGATGTTTGAGATAGATCACTATATAAAAATTTACTGGGGGTAATCTTAAATCAGACATAACATGACCCTGTATCTTCTGCTACAACCCTACTGTCTGTTCCTATACTCAAAATGTAAATTGATCTGTTCTACTTTTTAAATGGAAAAACTAAATTTAAAGCATTTCAATTTTTTAAACAAATGTAATGTTTAAATTCAGAAAACAATGCAATTTTCCTTGGGAATAAATTTGGAAATTTGGTGCTCTCTCTTCTTAGTCCAAGAATCTGTATGCTATGGAATACTACAGTTTTAATCTTCAAAAAAGTATCCTCTAGTATTCTTCTCCTGATTTATGGCGACACAAAAGGAACACAGGCAAAAGCCTGTCCATTAATCTAATAAGCAGGGGACTGCATTGATTTTCCTAGGATTGCTAACTTCCTGTGATGTGAGTGGGTACTTTGATTAAATGATGGTTAAAGTGAGCAAATTGAATTCTCAGCTTATCCAACACAGAAACTACTGTAGGAAGGTCCTTGTTGGCAGAATGCCCACATCTTGTAAGGAGTGCCCAGGATATCAGGCCAGGCCAGCTTCCCACCATACATTAAGGGGTAGATGCAGAGTTGTATCGACGTTCCTCTCACGTTTTATGGTCTGGGTTAGTAATCATCTCTGATACTTGGCCATCACAGGGAGTATCGTTGGCTCTCTGACAGTTGCTATCTCCCTATGAGGGACATGAAACCAGACATCTGAGCCAAAAAGTGACAAATGTTTTAGGTAGTTACTGACAGTTTGCATAAGACAATGTTTTGAAGAATCCTTTGTAAGGAAAATGGATTTTAGAGGTGGTAGCTGGCAACCTGTCAGAAGGGTGCATCCAACAAGCAGTTGTAAATTCATGCTATTTACGGGTTGTTTCAAAGTTAGCATGGCAGTTTGGTGCATGTGCATGTGTACGTGTGTGCATATCTTTTATTTTTCACCTGTGTTTTAGCTTGATTATAGCAATCTTCATGCTATACTACCACAGCCCACCCTGCACAGCTGGGATTCAGCTAACCCAGCTTAAGAAGGCAGGTTTCTCATCTCAGGTCTTTCTGCATAGTGAGCGAAGAGAGATAGGCATTCCTTGAGGATGATTGCTCTGTTCCAAAGGAGATAGCAAAGTAGGGAGGATGGTTCACTCTTGGCTTCTGCCTCTCTTTCTCCAGGAGAGAAAGTTTCAGTAGCCAACACACAGATGTTTCGTGTCAATTCAGGCACCAGTTCAGGGTATCAGAAGCCACAAAAGGCTGGCCTGTATGATACATGACCTATAAGAGATTGATGTCCTCCTAGAGTGAGAGGCAGTTGGTAGTCAGGGAACGTACCTTAAGTCAACTAAAAGGATACAATGTCCTTCTGTATGGGCAACTGAACTGCACTTTCCATGACTAGCTGGCACAAGGACAGGAGGAGCAAGAGCCCATAGCACTGCTTTTCCAGTCTGATCTTAGGTGTGAATGCAGACGGTGTGAACTTTACATTTCTCTGAGCCAAGAAGGGTGTACTTCTGGTTCTTAAAGCTGGCATTAGAAAGAATCACTTAAAAACACTCACCAACCATCCATGCACAACTGGTGGCATGGGGGCCTTTGCCTTCTTGGGGAAGGCTGCTCACTCCTCAGAAACATTGCACGATATGTGGGAAGTACCCCCGGAATAACCCGTAATATCAGTTTCAGAAAATCCCAGGGGAAAATCTCTTTCTCCATCTATTGTTCCCCTCTCTACCTGTTACATAAAATACTGGATAATATTATTATCTGAATATTCAAATGGTTCATCTGACATGTACATGTATGAGAGAATCTCTTTAGGTGAGTGTATCCAGCACAGGCTCAATGACCAAGCAATTGCAGAAGCTGTCATAGAATTTACAGGTTAAATTTGACTGGTTCAAACTCCCCAATCTATGTAGAATTCACCCAAACTGAAGGAGCTTTTCCTGTCCCCCTTCAGCCCACGGTTGCTGAAAAACAGCTTAGCTGTAAAAAATGATAATTTTTATCCAAGGTTCTTTTCAGTTCTTGTCTCACACCAGTCACTACATAAATTAGAAATAAGTGGTTGAAAGAAGTGTAAGAAGTATTTTGAGAATTCAAACAAAAACAGAAGTTTGAAAAGAAAAAAAAAACAAAGAACAAAGAAATTAAAAAAGAAAGAAAGAAAAAACAGCCCTAAGAAAAAAATAGAATGATTTATTTTAACAGGTGCGTTTCCTTTTTTTTTTTTTTTTTTTTCTGTTCAGCACACTAAAATCCTTTAATTCCTTTGTAAACTTCACTGTGCAAAGCAATTACCTCTTATTTCCAGGTGTTCCTCTTTACCATTTTCTAATTCTATTTGACAGAGAGCTAATGCACCTATGAATGATTTTTGCATGGATATCTGTTACAAAAAGAAGATTCAATTTGCTCAGCCTTTCTCTTTTTTCCACTGTATAAACTAAAGCAATTAATATGTATTTAATCAGGTGAATTTATTTTCCAGCAACAAATCTCAATGGGCACGATGATCCTGGCACCCTTGTTGCTGGTGTTATACTAATGCTATGCTCGAGTACTTAAAATTAGAGTAAGGGCAAGTCTCTGTCTTTTATCTTCCTCAGTGGAATTCTTAAGCAGATAGTTCCTGGAATTTTGTTTGTTGACACAAAACATGGTAATGGAAAACTGATTTATAGATGAAGTTTTATCTTCCACCTGCTTTCAGTAGTTTAAAATATTATGCTTGATAAAGTAACCAAACTATAACCCAACACACCTTAAACCTGAACAGAAAAGGTAAGGGTAAATCTGACACTCATAAGGCCATTAAATGTCTCAATAGATCAATGATTCCGATATTTTTATCTGCTTTTCCTTGAAATAGATTATAACAGTCTTTTCTTCCTGCTTCTATGTTGCCTTTCCATAAGACAAGTCATGCTGATTTACTCAACATTTTCAAAAGGAATTCAGTCCTTTTTAGCACTGATTACCAGAATCACCAGTGTAGCAGAGCAGGCAGAGATGCTACACAAGGTTTTCCCTGTTGATTTTGCCACCTCACTGCAATGAATCATGTCCCAGAAAAAAAATGACAGATCAAACAGTGTACTGGCATGGAGAAAGGTCTCAGGTGCTAGGAGGTGCAGTCATGCTCATTTTTGCTTGTCACCTAAGGCAATATACACACATATACAAAGCTGAAAGCTAATCCCTTAATAGTTTTCTCTGTTGTCCTCCAATATAAACTTGATGGGTTCTCCTCACTGGAGTAAGGCAAATCCACTTCCACTGAGAGTAGAGCCACATCGCCTAGGACCCGACATTTGCAGTGGGCTTACTCAAAAAGAAGCAAAATCATACCAGATCTGGAGTGACCTCAACTGACTTCAATTTCAACTAGCAGTATTTAGCTCTAAATAAGATGAGATAAGAAGAAATGGAAATTTTTTCTGGAGCTATTTTAAGTGCAATGACTACTATATATAGTGTCAGAATAAGTGGCTGAAGTTAAATTTAAAAGACAGACATATTTATGCTTTGCTGTTTCCAAATGCAGTCTCATCTGTTCCAAAGTCTGAATAACAGAAGAAAAACAACAAAAACTATAGTAAGGAACCCCATCCTTCTGCAAGCAAAAACAAGGTTTTCCAGTATAGAAGGTAACACCAAAGGAAAAACAGCGTCATGAGAGTTTCAGCTGTTTTGATATTAAAGGACTGTGTCTGAGTCTTGCCTGAAGTAGTGGTGTAAAAGCAGGTCCTCTGTAAGTCCAGAATTTGCTATTCCAAGACAGTTGTAAAGCACTTGCACTCTGGTGCTTGGCTTCTCTGTATGTAAAATTCTTGCTTATGTGAATGAGGTAAAATTATGGAAAATTCTATATATTTCCATAGCTAACCTTGCTAAGCTAGCAAGGTCTGGGTTTTGAAAAGGAAGTGTAAACACTGAAACATGCTATGTCACTGCAGTACCATTACATTTAAAATTTCAAGTAGAGCGTGTTCAGAGGTGCTCTAATGTTGGCATTAATTTAGTGCATAGGACTTAAAAAGAACTATTTCCCATTCTGTACTTGCTGTATGCTACAGAAAATCTATACATGCACTGATTCTTGTAAAAAGAAGTAGTCTTTCTTAAATGAAAACAAGATGCAATCTCTCTTTTATCATCTTTTCACTCATTTTTGAGAAGTGTCCATTCTCTGGAGGAAAGGCACAGACTGGAAGGAGGTTTTATTTACTTCCACCTAAGAGGTGTTTTAGAATTAGAAGAGCCATCTCACTTTTGAGGCATGCTTCGATAGATGTAATTTCTGGTTGCCATGCTAACAGGAAATCACCCAACAGAGTCCAGTAAAACAAAAGTGCATAAATGAAATTTCTGTGTAAAAACGGGGAAATACATTAGACTAACAAGACTACAGGTTTTGCCAGTCGCAGAGAATTTCACAATTCTGCCCTTTCATAGAGTGTAATTTTCTGATGGCGTATAAGGCTCCTGAGCATCAACTGCTTCTTTCCAGCAAGACTACGGCCTCCGTCCTGTCACTCCAACAGTCGGGATCTTGCAAACGTAAACCTAACGCACGGATGAATCCCACCAGCCACTTCATCACACTCCCCTCCTATCTACCTCGCATTTCTCCGTCCTCCAGGTCCCGCCGGGGGCTTCCCGGCAGGACCTGAACCTTTCCAGGAGGCTCCTCGCGGCTCTCGCGGGGAGCGGGGTCTCCTGGGGGGGACAGGAACCTCCCATTGCGGCCGCCCTCGCTGTTTGCCCGGAGCGGGTGGCAGGTGCGGAACTTTCTCCCCCGCTGAGCCGTCGGGGAGCCGTGCCCTGCCCGCTCCCTGCCCGGCCTCCCCCGGGCGCTCAGCTGTCCTGCAGGTGTCACACTTCACCCAGCCACCGAGGGATGCCGCTTCCCACGGCAGCGAGGCAAAAAAACACGTTTGTTACGTACAGGGGAAAAAAAAGGCTCCTAATTCTCTGGGCTGCGACCAAGGAGGTGCGTAATGTCACTCTGTGCTCCCGCCGGCTCAAAAGTTAGCTGAAACCGTCCTAGGGACTATTTTTTTTTTTTTTTGGGAGGGGGAAAAGAAGGGAATCAAAGATTCAGAAGGAAAATATGGCAAAGTTGATGAGAACTTACTTGGTTTAGGTGCATGCGTTGACAGCCGGCATCTTCCTTCAGCAGTTTTAACAGGTCACATTTTCCCTTGGCAGTACCCTTTTCAATCCTTGTTGTAAATTAAATCCCTTTAAGAGGTGTTCGTTTTATTTCACTGGCTCTCGTCCGTCTCAGCCACTTTTCCCCATTTTTACTTTATTTTCTTCATGTTTGCCACCCGTGCAGACACTCGGACACACGCCCACGAGTTAGAGGGTCTCCATCACCCCCAGCCGAGGGGACCGCGCCTGCCGCCGGGCTCCGGTGCAACAGATGAGAGGCAGATTCTTCCCCGGCTGCTTAGTGCGGCATCTCCTTATTGCCTCGGAGAGCCTCATGCTGGCTGTAAAAAGTAACAGCTCCTTCCGACGCGACGCTTCCCTCCGGAGCGCGGTTCTGCGAGGCGTGGGGCGGGAGGAAAGACACGGGAATAAAGGCAAAAAGACCACAGATGGGGCAAACACCGGCGCTTTCCGGCCTCGGCGGCGCGCTCCCTCCCCGGCCGGCGGGGACGTTTGCCTCCGCGTGCCCCCTCCCGCCGCCGCCGCCGCGGCGCTGCCCTCGCCGGCCCC
>VXAA01005996.1:147297-161597 GCA_013399115.1 Anseranas semipalmata
AGCACAAATCCTTCATTTTAAATTGAATGTTTATTGGGAAGCTTTGGGGTATAAATTGTTCTTGTGAAGGTTTCACAGGGGAAAAGGGCTATGAGATAACGTGATAGGAACGTGTGAAGGGAGGGATAAGTAGAAGGTGAGAAGTTGATCCGGGGATGTTGTCCTTAGAGGAGGCAAGTACTGACCTCAGCTGTGGGGCTGTTAGGCTCAGGCTTTTTTTTTTTTTTTTTAATGCCAAGGCAACTAGAATCTAGAACTATATTTCTTTGTTTCTTTTTTGTTGTTGTTTGGTTGGTTGTTTCATTACAGTAATAAAAGTATAGACAGGGCCAAACACGAATGCACCACTGGAAAAAAATTCCAATACCAAATTTTGGTATTTGGTCAACCTTAGTGTCAAGTCATGACAAACATAATGCAGGTCTTCATCTGACTTTCTCCAGACTTCCACATTAGTCAGGTAAGAGAACATTTGTTTCTTATATTTTAATAGAGGGAAACAAGTCCCTTAGCTTTATTAGCAGTTAAATTACTATTTAATTTTAATTTTTTTGCAGCTTACATCAGGGGCATGCAGAATTCTACCTAGACTTCACAGTTTATTACTATTTAAAAATTCATATTTTTAATGGACAGCAAGCAATTAAACTTCCTTTACCTAACTGCATTTGTCAGTTCTCCAGAATTCACAACTCTTATGTTTTCTAGCATGCTACAAACTTTTTCTCCTTTCTTCTCCTACCCTGAGTTTTGGAATGATTTATGCTAATTTTTCTGACATCAGAGGGTGGAAATTGGGTCACTAAGGTTCACTGCCTCTTTTGCAACTTTTTTAATGAATAGTAGAATGACATCATTTAAATTTTTGGTGTTTTTCAAAGCCATTTATTTTTTGTCCTCCATGATTATTCTCAGGTGTATGTGCTTGCCTGTAAGCACTTACATTCTTTCAGAATACACAGATGTTGCATTTTTTAATTTTTTTTTGATGCAGTCTTTTTTTAGGAAAACACAGGTCTCATGCAACAAACACAGTGCTTGATTGGGATTCAGCTCAAGACTAGAGACATTTGAATTTAAGTGTACACATCTGAACTGCTGAGCATCTTATGCTCCCTCTAGAGTCAGTGGAAATCTATTCAGTACAGTTGAGGGATCTCAGAGAAAAGTTCAGCTTTGAATATGGATTTTGACTTCAGGATGTGCTAAAGAGTCTGAGCACCCTACTGAATGGGGGCAGACACCAAAATAGAAGTGCCTTATGGTGTTTGAGGTTCCCAAGGCTGTGCAAGACATCTGAAGAAGGTGGGCAGGCAGGATTTATCTTGCCTTGCCTTGACAAGAACTTGTCTTACAGATGACCTGTACCTTTTTGGAGGTTAGGTCAGATACTCTGTGGCATCTCACAGGGCTTTGGACACCAATGCACAGGCACCTGAATCCACACTAGGTTCCTCTTGGTTCTAGTAGGAGATAAGACCCCTATCTGACATATAAATGCCAACATTACAGACATAAAATCAGATGTTTGAATCATGATCCTTTCAATTACATGACAAAAGCATTAAGATGGTGATGACAAAGCTAATTTTGTTGAAGAAGAGTAGAACATAAACCTAAGCAATGATCCCTTTCTCATTTTCTGAGAGTTGAAACCTTTACCTGTGTTTATGAGGATGGTAACCTGTTAAAAGGTTTGAAATTGTGGAAACAAACAAGATATTTCAACTGGGAGATAAAGGGAAACAAGAAGCAGAATTCCAGGGCAACTAGCCAAACATTTTAGGTATCTCTAAGAGTATGTGGAATAAACAGAAAGAACGAGATGTCTTGCTACACAAACAAAGCTATAACTTAATTGGCAAGACTTCGTAGGATAAATCAAAGGATTGGAGTGTTGTTATAGAAGGGTACAGGCTGTTCAGGAAAGAAAGGCAGGGGAAAAAAGAAGACACATTACCAAGAATGTGTTTACGATCTTCTGAAAGAGATGACATATGCCAAAAGTCTCTAGAGGGAGAATAAGCAGGGTTTCAAGACAGAGATTTACCCCAGATCATCGATTTGGGAGAAGAGATCATTGAACACTTTAAGCAAATTTAAAAAAAAAAAGGAATGCAACCTTTTCCGGGAACTTTTTGGAGATCTGGTTTTGCATCTTCAATCTGTAGAGTATATAACTAGGTTTTATTCTGTCTTAATGGAGAAAGAACTGAATATGCAAAGGTGGAGGCCCATCAGATAAATCTGATAAAAGTGACTTTGAAATAATAGAAATGAGAACAGCACAGTAATTACAATGAACTTCAAAAAAAAGAAGGTGGCTACAACCTTAGATGACTGGAAAGAAAAGTGTGGAGGTTTTAGTGGAACATACACTCAGGGAGAGGCAGCCATATCAAAGCTGTTGGGGGAAAAAAAAAGCAATAGCTGCAAGAATGCCATAGGGTTTCAGAATGTATTAGCAAGAGCGTAACATGTGAGAAATCATTGTTCTGCTGTACCTAAGCAACACATTACATCAGCTTTGGACTTCATGTTTGACAGTGGTGTTAAGAAAAAAATAAATAAATGCAGGGAGCATGGGGGCCAGGTCACCTTTCAGAAATATTTCAGTGTATTTGGCTTGTTCTGCCTAAGGAAAGATGCCTTTAAGCTATAGTTATATAGTTACATAGTTTATAGTTGTGTAAAAGATAGTTGTAAAGAGACAGCTAATGTATTCACCAGAAATAGGAGAAGTAATCAGCTTTTTGTCTTAGCAAGGAAAATCTAAGCTATATATAACTAGGATGTTTCAAACTATAAAAAGAGTTAAATATTGGAAGATTTCACTTCAGGAAGCTGTGGAATCTTTATCTTTGAAACATGTGAGCCTTTTTCTGAGAGTAGCTTTTTTTCCTATTTTAGGATTCTCTAAGTGGCCATAATGAGACATTTTTCTCCAAAGCTTAGTGTACCCCTTTTTATATATGACATTTTGGGAAACTGAGTTTTCATGCTTTTAAGAGACACATCCAGCCAATCTGTTTGCACTCTCAGATGCCATTTGAACAGTGTGACTCAAATTTGGAAGCGTATGTAGCTTAAGAGAGCAAGTAAAGTTTCTGTCCTGGCCTTTATGTCTGAAAATGGTGAATTCTTCCCTTTGGACAGAGTCCCATAAAAGCTAGGAGGGCACTAATGCACGTGAACACAGGAATTTGGGTTGTGCCCATTGTGTTTTAGGACAATATGACTTTAAATGAGGATTTAATTGCCTAACCGTAGGCAATTTTAGATTCCTTAGGGTATCCTGGAGGTCCATGCGGGACCAGCAGGTGTAACCACAGTCTGACAGCAGACCTGCACCCACCCAAAGGAGCAACTGGGATGTCCCACCATCAGGTGTTCCACAGTGCCTACAATGGCTCTAGGCCACCAAATTCTGTTCTAGCATTATTTTTTCACTTCCGCATTTATTTATTTTTTTTGATAAAACATACATATTCTTCCTTTGACCTCTATTTGGAACAGATATTGATACTAAACTGTTTTAAATGCGTATCAGAGATTAATTACCCAAGCCTTAAAAAAAATAAAAAATAAAAAAATAAAAACACATAATTCTTCTGCTTCTCCCTCCACCAGACAAACAAATACATCAGTAATGCTTTTAATGCATGAAAAAGGGAAATGCTTTTAAAAATGTATGGCTTTTACAGTATACTAACGATCTGTTTCCTACTGTCTGCAGAATAACAACAGTTCAGCTTGGTGGTGGGATGTGTTGAAGGTGTGTGGAAGCTGAGACAGAGCGTATAAAATTCACTCATTTGCAGAAGGACACTAGAACAAGAAGGGGAAGGAAGATATTCAGGCTTGAAATATCAGTTCTGTTCCTACCTTGTAAATGCTTCTTTTGTGCTGTTTCTGAAATTCAGTTTTCTTACTTGTGATGTGGCAATCACATTTCTTTATCAGACCATTATTACTGTGCACTCAGTATCTGGGAAGAAATCATAAATGCCTGTAAAGCCATTACAACCCCTGTAAATAATATCAACAGTAACAACAAGAGATTTGCCTACAGTGGATGCTGCACTGATTCTACATTTTAGATAACAATAGTTACTCTTTGTTTCAGATGTTTTCATGAATGTAAAACACTGGAAGAAGATTATTTCTGTGTCTAAACCATTACTGATAACCAGTCTTGCTATGCATACTGAGACAGTCTACTAGTTCAGCTTAATGGTTACATGTATGTGTATATATATACATATACACACATTTTTTTAATTTTTTTTTTTATAGCAGATCATATTAGTGACCTAGGAATGTCAGAGGTTATCGAAGGATGTTTAGAGATTGAAGTTGCTTTCATTTAACAGTTGGAAACAATTTCTTTTGCCAGGTCTTTTATGCTTGTATATAGCTAGGCAGAAAGAAACCAAAGGAGAATTAACTCATGTTATTATTATTATTATCATTTTAGAGTGCCTTGGTAGCTTTTTGATATTTTTTGGTGTGTTTGTCTGTGCATGACAGAACAATACCAAATTGTCTTCTTGGATTTTAAATTGCTTAATGCAGTATTTAGCTACATTTTTGGTATTATATTCTCCAAGCAATGTTAAACTCAGAAAGAAATTTAATTCATATTTGATTATGTGTAACAGAAAAGCAAGATAATTTGTTGCATAGATTTTCAGAACATCGCTTAATGAGTAATCCTGGGAGAGAGAACTTCTGTTTTTCCAGCATTAAATGGATACCGTTATTTTCCCCTGTTACTCCAGTGTGTTTTGCCCATAATTATTAGCTGAGGAGAATTGACAGAAGCTGGGCAGGGGGAAGGGAAGAGCGAGTGTTCAGAGAGTATGGTTGTATTTGTATTCTCAGCCCTGAGGTGTATAGTTTCTAGGTGTGTATTTTCCGTAGTATGATTTACCATTAATGAAAGACCGACAGATGGTGCTGTGGAGACAATTTGCAGTCATTGCACAGATGTGCAAGGTGCACATCACTTTATTCATACACATCTGCGTGAGGTAGGAAATAGGCTCATACAAAGAATTAATTCTACCCTTCTCTTTTTTTTACACACCCTTTTCTTACACATACCCTTACTTTATAGAGTTTCATGCTCAATTCTAAGTCAAAGAACAGAAATTCTGTATGATCTTGTTGAGAAATATGTATCATGTGTATGTATGTGTGTAGGTATATTGAAGGGGAGAAACTTGCCAGTATTTTATTTCAGTTCAGTAATTTTTCTGGAACTGTAGTCACTGTAAAATGATCATAGAGCTCTTAGTTTGATTTGTTTTGGTGAAAGTCTGTGGTATAGGATGTCATCTCTCTATGTGTTTTCTATTGGTGTGTCTTCATGCACAGAGCTTTAGCCTCTTGTCACTTAGTCACTGACTGTGTAGGAGCAAGGGATGACAGCCTTGCTGTGTCTGTTTGCTGCCTCTGGTCACTGCTGCACTTGCTGTGGGAAGGCTGATTGATGTAGACAAGAAGAGTTTATATTCCATCAATGCTATGGTGGGATCGCTACTGGGGATCAAGAAAGCAGAGATGTATGACAGTCAAACTCTCATCTCCATGAGATCCTGAAGCCTGTGTATCTCAGGATAGTTTGGTACTTAATAAGGTGCTCAGATCCTGCTTTCATGGGTGTCTAGTTATATGCAGCTCCTAAGACCTCTGGTGAGATCCACCTAACCAGGTGCTAAACATCTACAGTACACGTCTGCATGAGACACTTAATTGCATATGAGCTACACTGCAATCAATGTAGACAAAATGTTTAGGCAATATCTTTTCATAGATAAGATGAATCTTGCCATAGGACTACCTGTTTTTCTTCAATGACTACAAAGATAAAACACTGCTTTTAGCTGTCATATAAACATCTGCAACGAATCCCATCCTTGCAGCCCAAAGAAACACAACTGAACATGGCCTTTTGGAAAAGGAAATTTAAGCAAATTTTTAACTTGGAAAGAGGAGTTTACAAACATGATGTCCGTAGTGTATGGAGTAAGCTGGAGTTGCAGCATCTCAAATGCAACCTTTAAATCAAGATCTAGTTTGTTTGATAAGTAACGAATCCTTCATTTTCTAGGCATCATGTAGTCTGTTAAGTGTGGGGGAGGGGGTGGGGTGAGGATTGGTCCCTTCTGCATCATCCATAAAACGGTTCCATAACTGGGAGTGGAGATTAGTGAGGACCTGGGCAGTCAGTTGTGGTTTGTGTCTCCTGGACATGTAACCTAAACATAGTCTGATGTTGGAGAGGTACCACATCTTCCAGTAAGAAAATTTAGACGTGTCATGGGATAAATAATTAAGAGAGACACAATAAGGGAGCAACTGCATTTAATGGCACCATTTTTTCAACTGAAGATTTCTATGAGGCAACAGAATATGATATGAATATCTTTTGGACCTGTACTGTTTTGTTCTACTCACTCTCAATGTTGTACTCTCAATGGAGTTACTGGATTGCATTTCTCAGAGACTGTAAAGATCCTGCAATCACTGTTACTCAGACATCAGAGTTAGAACTGAGAAGAATGGCGAAATGATTGTTTCATCTCTTAGAAATTAATTATTTGTTCAAAATCAGTTACTTAATGTTTTTTCTTCAATAACTCCAGTTCATTCCAGATCAGTCATGAGTATCTAGATTTTGTAAATACTCTGTTGTATTCTCTCAAATTCACTAAATTTCTGAAAATTCCTGGCTATGAATATGTTAACTAGAATTATCAAGGAGATAAGCACACGAAAGAAGATGTAGTTAATGTAAATACATTTTTAATATCAGAATGAGAGGTAATGAGGATGTGTTTATAATAATCACCCAACTTTACTCATGATACTTCTCTGGGGGAGAAAAATATTTGAAACAGCTGTTTGGATAATTTGGAGCAGAGTTGAAAGACTGTTTGGAAGGCAACTGTTTGGAAGTTGTACACGTTGCTGTAGAAGAATGGTAATAAATAAGTGTACTCACTGAACAAAGGAAATTTATTGCAATAGAGTAGTCTGTGCTTATGTAAACTACCACAGCACTTTTATTAATAATGACTTGTAACAGGTAATACCTGATTTTGTCCAGTAGGAGTTAATGGAAAAAGAACTTACAGACATGGTTTAAACAACAACAACAACAACCAGAATATGAATATCCAAAAGCTTTATCATTAACTGCCGTCTTGGCCTTCAGAGACATCATATCCATTGTCAGAAATAATATAATACTGTCATTTTTGTTGAGATTATACACTTTTCACCACTACCCAAATTCTTTGCTTAAATACATAAAATAGCATTTCATGACCTGCTAGAAATCTTTTTTTTTTTTTTTCCTCCTCCTAGATAATTTTGTGGGTGGAAATACTTCTGTGTAATTGTTTCATTTGTGCAAGTGATTGTCATTATTTTCAAGATTTTTTAGGTTTATTATGCATGTTAAAATTTATGAATAGTTTTCCAAACTTAAGAAATTACTTGAACTATGGAAAATCAAGAAAAAATCACTGAGATCCTGTGACTATTAAATATTTTTCTTTCTTTGTAGTGACTCTGTAACAATTTTAAGTCTATAGAGACCTTTCCCTCTGCTAAAATATTTGTATTTGTCATCATTTACTTTTAATGTTAAATCACTTCATAATGTACAAACTATTTCGTCTGTCACCCTAGAAAAAAATTCCTATGCACTAGCTGCTTTCATACCTCACACATGAATACAGAACATTTTTCCTGTTTTGTCTCCTAAACAACAGTTTCCAAAACATTCAATACCAGCCATATAAAATGCTGAATATGAAACTGATTAAAAAATAAATCTGACACTTACATCTTGTTTCTATCTGGGAAAACTTGCTGAGGTCTGACAACTCATGAAATTCGTGTATTTAATTTAGAAGCAATAAATCTTTTAAAAGTAACCTTCTGTGTGCTTAGTCTTAAAAGGTTACTGTTGCTGAAAAGAGATCATAGAATCAGAGAATGTTTTGGGTTGGAAGGGACCTTAAAGATCACCCCCCCTCCACCATGGGCAGGGATGCCTTCCTCTAGATGAGGTTGCCCAAAACCCCATCCAACCTGGTCTTGAACACTTCCAGGGATGGGGCATCCACAGCTTCTCTGGGCAACCTGTTCAAGACAGGGCTAGTGACAAGGGAGAGATCAGAACCCAGGCATATGGAATCTCAGTCCAAAGATACAGCAACAGTCATTATACACAGAATTTTTTCCAGCTTCATTATACGGATAACCAGCTTGCTGCAGGACTGGCAACTGGGCTTTCCTGTAATCTGTTCTGACCAGATTTTCTAAATGGGGAAAGAGGATCAAGAGCATTGAGGTCTGCAATCTTTACATATCCGTTATTTGTCATCCATCTTTCTTCTGTCAGCTGACTAGATTTAATCCTGACTACAGTTAATGATACAGCTAATGTAACATCAAAGATTGTTCTCAGCTTTGAAGCCTTGATTCTATTTTTTTGTAGCTGTGACAATGTATGACTAGAAACTTACTCCACAAACAGGGCTTTCCCAGGAGAAGAAACAGCAACCTTATTTTGAGAAGTTTTTACAGAAAAGAGATATGGAAAAGAGGACCAACATAACTAACGGTTATTTTTAAATGGCCTTCTTTAATATAAACAGTTTGTGATGTTTACTTACTAGCCAAGCTTAAGGGGTCAGGAAAACATGCATTTCATTAATATTTTCTTACTATTAATAAATTTTCAAACTGAATGCAGTTTAATTCCCCGAGGTCATCCTAAAAGCACTTTCTAGTATAGCTGGCACGTTACTTGAGATATGTGTAATTCTTCTAACGAAGACAGTACTTCATTGACTCTTCAGAGCTAGTATTGAAGCTTGAGGGTCCCCAGAATTAGGTTAGAGTCAAACTTGTTTTGGTAAAATGACCTGTGCAGAGTAAAAAAGAAGACATAACACCATTTCCTTTCAATGAACAAAAAAAAAAAAAAAAAGGTTTTTTAAAGCATGTATAGTTAGATTATTCTTGTCCTTTGGAGAAATCCTACAGGAGAGAAATGGGATAGAAATCCTCTTCATGGAGTTCAGACTTACATTTCCCAGTTCTTTGTTCTGCCTGTCTCTGCCCCATGAGAAGACAGAACTGCTGCCAGATAGCACTGGTTTTAATTTGTGCTATTAGAAAGGAAACAGAATGACTATCATAGTGAAAAAGTGCCCTTTATGGGTGACATTGCTCACTTTGTCACTGTGTTGCAGCCACAGGAGAGGGCTGCTGGAGCCAGGAGGAGAGCAGCAGCACTGAGAGGCACAGTGGTGATAGAGGAACAGAGAAATGCACTCAGATCTGTTTTCAGCTTCATCAGGCAGGTTCTTCAAAATAAAAACACAACGACTGGACAATTATGATGGTAGAGGAAAGGACTATTACAAAGCCAGGACACTCAGCCTTAGGCTCTGCATTAGGACCTCTGAAGCCCTTTGGTGACCACAGAGTCTCACTGGAGAGGAGCTTTTGGAGCTGCCAGAAGGAGCAGAAGTTTTGTGTTGGGGTACCTAAAGCATCCTAAACCAGAACTGCCCACCCCGACACATTCCTGACAGGTGCTTGTGGAGCTCCATACAGTTTTTAAGATGGAAATACCTCAGTCCTGCTACCTAAATCACTCTAGTGCTTGACTATCATTGTTGGAAGAAAGGTCTTCCTGAAGTCTAGACTAATTCCTCATCTTGTAATCTAAACCACTTAATTCAGGCCCTGTGGAAAGAGCTTATCCAATGCATTTCGGCAGCCCTCATATGCGTGCTTAAATACTGGCTTTGTATTTTTTCTCAGTTTTGTTTTCTCTAAATACCCAGTACAAATATGTTGGGCCATGTCTTTACATTAATGACCACCTCTATACAAATAAATATTCCTCTCTTCTGTCTGAACAAGCTGTTCACTTCTATATTAATATTAAAGTATTGCTTTCTATCTTCTTTATTTTTTTTAATCTGTTTTTCTTGCATCGATCTGCGAGCATCTGAGATATTCAGAAGACTTCTCCTTTATTCTCTTTCAGAGTGACATTTCTCATTCAGAATGACTCTGCATGTACTCGAAGACATGGATAGTATTAGCTCTACTGTCTTGGTAATCTTGTTAAGACTTTGCCAGCGATTGTTCAAGCATGAGACAGTAAGAGTCAAAAAGCTGGATGGGTCTGAAACATTTTTCATAACATTTTGGTGTCCTATAAAACAGCACATACCCACAGAGGTCATGCCAGCTCTGTGGGGTGAGCTTCTCCATCCATAATCAGCAGAGAGTTGCTGACTGCAGCTGCCCATCCAAACTACATTCTCCTACTAAAAATGGCAGAGCAAGTCTTTTTTTTTTTTTTTTATTTTTACAGATTTCATCCAAGTTTCCCTCTTCTCACTTCTAATTCTAAAAAAAACATGCACTATGGAGAGTGCATACTGTACTGTAGTTGATTCTTTAGCACAAGAAGATAGAGAAAACTATTTTAGAAGCCCAAAATGTTTTATTAATAACTCTTTAGGGACACTAAATCACACACATATGCCTAAACTTCCCTGGCTATTTAATTCTAGGTTCAAACATTATATAGAAAACTCTTTTAAGGAATCAGAACTCTTTTTTTTCCATTGGTATTGTCTCACATAATTTGACTGGCTTGTACTAAAAGATCAAAAACTGTTTAGACGTGTAAATTTTTCACCAGGAGCAGAACCAGTAATTCTGAAAGTCAAACTCAGTTGACCTTCGTAGGTGTACTCCAACAATACTCTTTAATTTTGCTACTTTGTTTGACACATTGCTTTGAAGTATTACTTTCAGATGTATTTTCAGAAATGTTTTTCAAAGCTACTGAAGCTCACAGGAGAGTTTGGAAGAAGCCTGCTTAATCCAGAATTGCCTTGTAAGGAACGTTAACCCTATGTTGTGAACCCTATCCAGAAAAAAAAATATTTCTCCACAACAAACGGTCTCAGTTACCATCTGCTTCACCTTGCCAGCTTAAGCGGAGAAATAAGTCTCCTGTAATAGCAGGACATGATCCAAACTCTGAAACATTGGCAATTTTCTGTCTATTGCCTGTAAAAGCATGTCGCTCATGAAAAATAAATCCATCTTGCAAAATGACAGAGGAGCTGAAGGAAAAAAAACATAGTCTTCCTTCCTGTGATTAATGTCTCTTCATGTAATAAAGAGACAGTGTTTCAATTCTAGCATTTTGTCAGATGTCTCAGTGTCCCACCTGGAATATTCTGCTTAATGATATAAATGAAAATGCTTGTTGTTTTTTTTACCTCTCTTTTTAATCCATTAATCTTCATTAGGCTATCTCTAACCAATGACCTACGAGGACCCAGGACATTACTGAAAGTGTTTCCCAGACTGGTACCCAATCTGTGTGAAATTGTGGGTGACATCCAACTATTTATAACTGTCTTGTTCAGCAATTAGCCCTATATTTAAAATGGAGTTTTTGTAAGGTGTCATATTATGTCATTAACAATACACAGGGAACATCTATATTTTTGAACACAGGTCATAGCCACAGCAGCTGTGCATTTAGTGGCAAACCTAAAACATGGTATGATATTTTACTTGTTTGAGTTTTGTTTTATTTCTGTGTTTGTTTATTTATTTGTTAGGTTTTGTGCTTTTTTTTTTCCCCAGTTCAAAGCATTGAAAATAATCAGAAGGCTGTGCTACAGTGCTATTTTTATGTCAAGAAACAGGTGGAATTTAAATGGTCAGAGTTGTGACATAGGTGGGTGCTTGGAGGTTCAAACCTTGCTGGGATAATGTTGGAAAGGAGGGGAGTGAGCCGAAGCAGGTGCTTCTACACCCGTCCTGACTTATTGGGTTTTGTTAGGAACACTCAAAAAAGAAACTCCAGCATAAAATAATGCTAATGCTATATGGACAATCTGTGAACAAAGGCCAGGAGCACAATAAAGTGAGAAGTATTTTGACAGTGCAAAAATACCCAGAGTATCACAGATAACAGCTACCATGTGTTTTCTTTCAACTGTTTTTAAAATAGTCATATACAGAGTGGCACAATGAATATAACCATGGTGGAAAACGTACTGAAAAAAAGAAAGTCATGGAGTGAGCTTGAATCCTGGACTTTAACTGTCCACACAGTTCAGTTTTTGGCTCACTCTCTGTCTATATTTTGGACCCACTAATTAACTGTAGCACAAATGACACAAAAGTCCACTGAGTAATTTACCCAAGCCCTCATTTACACATTTAATTGTCAACTATTTACATGGAGGTGCCTATTGTAAGTAGACTATATATGTTGATCTATGACATCAATCTGTGATGAATAAATGTACTTACCATGCATGAGCAAACATAGTTTGGCTATAATAATAATGTTTCTCTGCCCTGCATTGTATACTTGGTGGTATTCATTTTCATTTTTCTCAAATGCATTTGGATTGTTCTCTTTTGGACTTGGCTATTGCTGAGATTCCTTGAAGCAGTATATTTGAGGTTTTTGTTACGCTCATTTATTGCAATTCAGAGCAATGATATTGGTTGTTTATTTCTTCGTAGTTTTTTTTGTTGTCGTTATTATTATTTCTGTGGGGATAATTCTGTTGCTCACTTAGCAAATATGCTGATAAATAAAGTCATGGAAATGCCTCATTATCCTAAGAATGAATGTTACAACACTTCAGAGAGCCAACAGTTCACATTATTTCATGTTGAAGTCACCAATATCCTTAGCAAGATATTTGAATAGATTTATTTTTGCATAAGTTGTCTTTGTTCTCATGAAAGTAATTACAAACATTTTAAAACACATTTTTATATATGATTTACTGTGTTTTTATATCCTACTTTGTGTGGCTTAATGCTCAAATTTTATACATTTACAATATTTATTTTTTAACTTTTAACATTAAAGTATGTCAGAGTCAAACTTCGCATGGCATGTTAATACATTATTACGTGGGTTATTGCATGTATTTCTACAGAATTGTGTTAATCATTAATACATCGTAAAAATATCAAGCTCATTTTAGCTTTGTAAGAGAGGAAGTTATTTATTTTCCTCATTCTTTTCCATTGCTATGTACCTTCTTTTCACTATTTCCTTATTCTTGCTTTCTCCCATAGGCACTTCTGGTTTGAGAAGCAATAAGCACACAGAAACACACACACACAAATACAAAATGGGAATCATTGTTTTGCTTTATTTAAATAGACACTAACTCAACATCCCAATTTAAAATAAGAGAGTCTTGATCTATCTCTCAGTACAAAATTACAAACTTTTTTTAACTGAGAATGACTGTGTATGCATTTGTGTAGGATAATGTGTGTGTGCAGCCATGCAAATGTCAGAATAGACTGAAAAATATGAGCATGCCATGCCAACGTTGCTTAGAACTACAGAGCTATGGCATATATGCCTCGTATAAAAAAATCCAACAGAACATAGCTGGTGTCAAGGGGCAATGGGGTGCCAATTGTTCATTACAGTAATACCACTGCCATCACCTCTGCCTTTCATGAAGAGTTATCAGAGGATGCTTAAACTTTGCAACATGAAAACTAAGGACTTGTTATATTTCTGGCAATTGCTATCTATCTGTCCAGGTGCAGGATATCTTAGGTGGCTCCATGTAGAAGCATGGTTAGGGGTCAGCCTGTGCTCTTGTCACAAGCATGTGGTCTCCCTGGGGCCACCAAGGAAGTACTGTGCCACCCTGCAGATCTTTTGGCCTCATAATCTGTGAATTTAGGGAGCAATGCCAGTTTGAAAATAGCAATGAAAGATGAGGATAAAACAAATAGAAAGACTGTGCAGGCAATTCAGCGTGTCAGTAAATGTGTGAAACAATGGTTTTGTTGAGGCCACTGAGAAAGCTGATGAAAGACCTAGCCACAAATATATACTTAATTATGAGAAGCACAAAGAAATGCCTTATATTCTAAAGCCAGTAGAAACCTGTAAATATGGTACTGACAAAACATAATTATCTGACAATTCCTTTGCATAAATGTAAGTGAAGTCCTTTCACTCAACTGCTGTAGAAAACATAATTCAATCACTCAATAATTTATTTAGTTCAGCACAATCAGAGGACAAACATCATGAAAGAAACTTGGAAAAAATCAGTGGTCATCAACTGGCCCCAGACAAATTGTATGGAACAAAATAGGGCTGTCTGGCAAGCAATATCAGTCCCTAGGGAAAAGGTATCAACTACAGCAAATAACATATTGAAAAAGAAAAAAAAAAA
>VXAA01005996.1:178977-208238 GCA_013399115.1 Anseranas semipalmata
ATCCCCTCGTCCAGATCATCTATAAAGATATTAAAGAGCACCGGCCCCAGTACTGAGCCCTGGGGGACGCCACTAGTGACCGGCCTCCAACTGGACTTGACTCCATTCACCACGACTCTTTGGGCCCGGCCACCCAGCCAGTTTCTAACCCAACGAAGGGTACGCCAGTCCAAGCCACGAGCAGCCAGTTTCTTGAGGAGAATGCTGTGGGAAACGGTGTCAAAAGCCTTACTGAAATCGAGGTAGACCACATCCACAGCCTTTCCCTCATCCACTAAGCGCGTCACCTTGTCATAGAAGGAGATCAGGTTCGTCAAGCAGGACCTGTCTTTCATAAACCCATGCTGACTGGGCCCGATCGCCTGGTTGTCCCGCAAGTGCCGCGTGATGACACTCAAGATAATCTGCTCCATGAGCTTCCCTGGCACTGAGGTCAAACTAACAGGCCTATAGTTCCCCGGGTCCTCCCTCCGGCCCTTCTTGTAGATGGGCATCACATTTGCTAGCCGCCAGTCATCTGGAACCTCCCCTGAGAGCCAGGACTGCTGATAAATGATGGATCCTTCTGTCCTCCAGTTTGTACCCATTGCCTCTTGTCCTGGGCACCTGGGCTCCGTATCAGGGCACCACTGAGAAGAGCTTGGCTCCATCATCTTTACACACTTCCTTCAGGTATTTATAGACATGGATGAGATCCCCCTGAGCCTCCTCTTCTCTAGGCTGAACAGTACCAGTTCCCTCAGCCTCTCCTAATAGGAGAGATGCTCCAGTCCTTTCATCCTCTTAATGGTACTTTCCTGGAATCTCCAGTAGCTCTATGTCTCTTGTGTACTGGGGAGCCCAGAACTGGACACAGTACTCCAGAGAGGTGTTTCCAGTGCTGAGCAGAGAGGAAGGAGCACCTCCCTCACCCTGCTGGCAACACCCTCTTAATGAAGCCCAGAATACCTTTGGCTTTCTTTACTACAAGGGCACACTGCTGGCTTACATTCAACTTGGTGTCCACCAGGACCCCCTTGTCTTTTTCTGCCAAGCTGCTTTCTAGCTGAGTGGCCCCAGCATGCACTGGTGCCTGTTTTGTTTTGTTCTGTTTTGTTTTTTTTCTCCCCGAGTACAGGACTTTACACTTCCCCTTATTGAACTGTGTGAGGTTCCTGCCAGCGTATTTCTCCAGCCTGTCAAGGTCCCACTGGATGAGAGCACAATCTTCTGATCTATCTGCCACTCCTCCCACTTTTGTATCATCAGTGAACTTGCTGAGGGTACACTCTGCACATCATTCATGTCATTAATTCAGATGTTGAACAGGATTTGACCCAGTATTGAGCCTTCGGTTATTCCATTTGCTACTGACCTCCAGCAAAACTTTGTGCCATTGATTACCACCTTCTCCACTTGGCCATTCAGCCGATTTTGAATCCACCTCACTGTCTGCTCATCCAGCCCATACATCAACAACTTCTCTATGAGGATCTTACAGGAGACCTGATGATTATCTTGTCACTCATATGCCTGGAAATGGTTTACAACATTAGTCGCTCCATCCCCTTCCCAGAGATCAAGGTGAGACTTGACGAGCCTGTAGTTCCCCAGGTCCTCCTTCTTGTCCTTCTTGAAGATAGCAGTGATTTTTGCTTTTATTTGAAATCTTCCCATATTACAAACTGCAAATGATTAATAACTTGCTGTGTAAGTTTTGGTCTAGGAAGGCACATGTTAGGCCGGGAAATACTATTAATGGCAGCGGTCATGAAAATGAGGAAGGCTTAGTGTGTGTTTGGGATAGTTCATTCAAAGATGGGATCTATTTGATTTTAAAGAGTTTTCTTGCTGAGTGAAGACTGTCCTTAAATCCATGAAATATTGCCTCTTGATTAGAACAAATGCACTGCCATCAGAAGGCCTTCATGTCTATCACAACTTTCTATGATCTTTTCAAAAGCAGTTCCCTCTCTGAAGGTTAACATGTTGTTCTGTGAACATCTTTCACAGGGTAATTTATAGTTATCATTCTTATGCAGAACATTAACATTGATTTAGGCCTTATTGGGAGAAAGCTTGTACAAGAGGTGGATTTTTTGGGATTTTAGAGGAAAGCAGTAGGACAGTTGAAGTCTTCAGATTTGTTCCATGTGCTATAAGCTGTCTTGGGGCAAATTCTTTGTAAAATATCTGCTAACTGGATTGTTGCTTACAACTATCTAGAGATTTTTCATAATGTTACACGATTTCCTGCCACATGTTTTCAAAAGCAAAACCACTTCTACTAATATAATAAGACTCTGATTCATCTCTCAGTCTCCCTTTACTGCAAGCAATATAATATTATTCCTGAAAAAGGAAAGAGGAAAACAAGAGGTTATTTGATATAAAAATCAACGTTTGATATATAAAAAATAAAACTCTTAGCTCATGGCTCCATAGTACCTCCAATGTATTTATTGTCTGATTCTCATCTCCTTCCCGCACATTCAACCAGTTAAGAGACTGGATTTGAATGAAAGCTAAGTCACAAAATTCTCTTCTTTTTTGACTAAAACAATCCTTTCTGACATTATGGTGAATGTAATCAGCTAATGGAGGGATCTAGTGATAGCCAGAGCTGCTTCCATATGAAGAATGGATGTGTTTATCTGGGAGATCAGGTGCAGGGAGATGGGAAGGAGATCACTATCTTCCATGGAACAGGACATTAAGTCAGAGCCATAATGAGCCTTGAAATAGTCACATGGGATAATGGCCAATCATCAGCTTAGCCAGCCTGTGAGTCTGTGTGCAAAACATTGTGGGAACAGTCGTGGATGTGTAAAAGGCAGATTAGCTATTTAAGCAACATGAACATGAAAATTCGAACATGAAATTCTTGTTAAAAATTAAATTTAATTAATTACGAAAAAAAAAAAGAAAGAAAAAGATTGAAACATATTTTGAGAAATATCAATTGTAATGTTCTCTTCAATGCCAAGAAAATGATGTTTTATTTCTGGCAACAATCTTCCAGAAGAGAGTCCCTCTTTTTTTTTGCTTTTGGAAGCTTTTCCTCCTCCTTCTCAGTGAGTAGAATACAGAAAACAGAAAAAAATGATTACCTTTGCTTACACATCTTCACATAACTTGCCTTCTGACAAATAGGTTGCCAAAATATATAAACTTCCCTCTTGATTTACTGAAGGTGTAAAGTCTGTCTCAAAATCAAATATGTGTTTTAATTTGATTTGTAGACTTGATTTAATAGAAGTGTTGCATTTACTTGTAGGAGCTCATAAAACTTATCAGTGGAACTGATTTGAGTCCACTGTTAAAATAATATCTTTTGAGACTTTTTTTTCTCATTCAAAAACTGTCAGACCTTTGTGTCTGTAGGATTTAGTTTCAACTGGAGGCAAAACAGACAAAAAGGAAAAGGGGTAACAAAATAAGCCATATAAAGTATATCTCAAAAGACTGAACACAGTGAAGATCTCTTCTGCAGCATAAGTTATTATTGTCAAAATGGCAACTGGTCTGGCCAGACTTCCTAGAAAAGTGAAGGCTCAGAGAGACTCTGGTTGACAGGAATTCCTACAAAGCATGGTAACAAATATGTAGGGAGCTGTCAGTGCCATGTAAATTATGACTACTCATTTTTATCCAAATGCTGATGCTACAGCAGAGTATTTTGGTCACAGTAACTGCAATAGATCTTTGTATAAAAATCTGGCATAATCTCTTTTTACCAGTGTTAATCTAGAGTTTACACCGCTGAAGGAAGTGTCACTCTACTAAAGTACAGTGTCATTAGGAAACAGATCAAGCTCAAAGTATATCTAATGGAGGCAATTTTCCCCTTGCATTTTTGTGTTGAATTGCTTTTGACCATCTTACTGATTTCCACGATCAGAAAATGTAACCCATTTAGCATTTACAACTGGACCAGTTGTCCTTATTTTTTGCAGTGTCTTTTAGATCATAGGCCTTCAGAACAAATGTTGTACTCTATATTTTACATTCACTGGTGTGCTGTGTCCCTTGCTGTCCCATATTAGTGTTCTTTAGCCTTTTCATTTCTCCTTAAATTGGGACTAAAAAAACATTTTTTTTTTTTTTTTTTTGTCTTTATTTACTATTGTCTGCTGATTAAGGGGAGTATGATGGCTTTTTCATTGAGTAACAGTCTGTGCAGAATTTGTCCTGACAAGAGGAATGCCAGTTTTTCTCTGACACTAATAAATTGCCTTTGGCGGTGATAGATGATGACTCTTAAGGGTAATGGATTATAGCCTGTAAAGCCAACTCTTTTGATATATTTAGCTATTTTACTTGAGCCTACAGAAACATGAGAAATGCAAGCATTTTAAATTATGGACTTGGTGTGAGCTTTAGATCATGAATATTTTAGGAGTAACAGAACTCAAAACATGGGGTCTGATAGTCTTCTTCTAGTCCTTTCTATGAAATGACAATAAATGCCAGGCAGGGCTGAGCAGAATCCACTGCGCCTGTCTTGCAGATCTCTGCTGGCTAAGAGAGAGTCGTCTTTGATTTATTTATTTATTTTTTTTCTATATCAAAGCAGTAGACCAGTTCATACACAGCTCCATATAACTATATATTTTGTTCACTTTTTTCTGGATCTCTCATTTTCCAGGAGGTGGGTCAAAGGGCATTTTTCAGAGATTCATGTAGTGGCCTGTCTCTGTATGAATATCACAACTGGTGGATGCTATTCGGACAACACCTATGTCTTCTTGTCATAACAAAGTAATTTTATTGGAACTGTTGGTAAGCAGTTTTCTTACTTCTTTATTGGGATATCAAGCTAGTATTACACTCAAAATCTTGGTTTTGGGAAAAGAAGAAACACGCTCTATGTAAAGTCAAGAGTTTATTGTTAGTATAATTAAAATCTTAACAGTCTAATCTAAGAATTATTACTAGTCCAGGAGTAATTGTTATAGAAAGAAAGGACATATCTATGCAGAAGAAGTTCCAGTAATTATAATAATTTCATTAAACTTGTTTTAAACTACTTATTTTCTACCCCTTTTCCTCTTCTTCTCACCCTTCCTCTGCTCCTCTGGGTCTTGATGTTGGTGTTTTCATCCTGGTATTGGTGGTACAGGTGTTACAGGTAGCAGTCAGCACCTGGAGTCCTTTGCTTGGAGCAGTAGGATACACATGTTGATAGTTTCTTCTTCCTCATTCTAGGATCCATTCAGGACTATTTTTATGTTTGCTAACATGCTTCTTTCTATACCTTGATCTTCTCTGGTCTGCAGTGTTGTCACATCTGAATTTGTTATGCATGTTGCCTGTTACACTTCATAGATATTACTTCTTTATTCTGTTACCCTCATAACCTGGTCGAGGGAGGTGATCTTCCCCCTCTACTCAGCCCTGGTGAGGCCACATCTGGAGCCTTGTGTCCAGTTCTGGGCTCCCCAGTACAAGAGGGACATGGAGCTCCTGGAGTGGGTCCAGCGGAGGGCTACGAAGATGATGAGGGGGCTGGAGCATCTCTCATATGAGGAGAGGCTGAGAGAGCTGGGCCTATTTAGCTTGGAGAAGAGAAGACCGAGAGGGGATCTTATCAGTGTGTACAAATATCTGAAGGGAGGAGGTCAAGAGCATGGGGCCTGACTCTTTTCAGTGGTGCCCAGTGACAGGACAAGAGGCAATGGGCACAAACTGAAATGCAGGAAGTTTCAGCTGAATATGAGAAAGCACTTCTTTACTGTGAGGGTGACAGAGCGCTGGAACAGGCTGCCCAGAGAGGCTGTGGAGTCTCCTTCTCTGGAGATATTCAAAACCCACCTGGATGCGATCTTGTGCAACATGCTCTAGGTGACCCTGCTTGACAGGGGGGTTGGACCAGATGATCTCCAAAAGTCCCTTCCAACCTCAGCCATTCTGTGATTCCGTGATTTCTGTAACAGATCACTGATGAGTTGTTTATAGCTCCAGTGCCAACCTGTGCTCTATTTCTTATCATCCCATTCCTGCACTCTTCCACCCTCCATGCTGTGTCTCCAGTTTTCAAAACCTTTGCTGTTGTATCAGGCCTGTATTTCTGTATACTGCAGATGAAAGCCCTGATCTGCAGATTTGGGAAAAACCCAAATGTCTATCACTACTGGCACACTACAAAGTTGCAACCTCAGAGTAAAATATCTACCTTGGAACAACAACGGTGCTAATTTGTGGTGACAAGAGGAGGTACCAGTAGTTCTACAAAATTTGTATGTCCCCAGGAGTTGCTTGTGTTGAAGAAGAGATATATGGAGGATAGCATTTCTCATTAGAATTCAAAATTGTATGCAGCAGCCCCTGCCCCCCCTACATCAACACACACTGGTATCACAAGCCAGGTGATGCACGTGTTGGCAGAGAGAGTGAAGCCAACATGGGCCAGATCAAAAAAGAAGGAGGCAACTGTGAAATAGCCTTGCACAGAAACAGCAGAATGCTTTGGATCTAGATTTTACTGTTTCTACACCCTGGAAACAGAAGTGGAAACAGTAGTAGGAATGGTATTTCTGTATTTTCAACAGAAAACACTCCATAGAGATTAAAGAATGGACAGAAATCCCAAGGGCTCCTGGTTTCGCATGCCTCTGTTCCTTGGAGAGGGCAAGAAAGATGAAAGAAGATATCACGGAGTACCAGGATATGAAAAAGCTGAAAACTTTTTTCTGAAAAAAATGCACAATGCCAGTTACTGAAATGTATGGAGGACACAATACACTGTAAGCTACTGACAAGCTTGTGAAACTGACTTTTGTCATGAAGCACTTTTATTTCAAAGAATAAAAATCAGAGCACAGCAAGTACACGCATATTCGGTGTACTTCAGCAAAGAAACACTTTGTTAAGATGTGTTAAGGCAGTTAAATAGCAGTGACAGATTGCTAGGAAAAGCACCAGTTTCATGTTGGGAATCATTTCAGGATCAATGTAAACTAAGAATTTGAAAACACTTTTTTCTTAATTTCAGGTCATTATGTAGAAAGCAAAGCAGCTTCAAGAAGGATTAAAAAAAAAAAAAAGATTTGTAATGCCAGGTATAACAGCAAAAATAAAGACTGATTGTAGCTGAATCTTCTGGAAAAGAGCTGCTGAAAATTTCTGTTTATAGTTTGTCCTTCCCTTCTGCTCTTCTTTTCTCTGTCTTCTTGTTATCCTTGTTCCCCAGAGGATCTTTTTTCTCTGTCAACAGTTTGACGAAGGGAACATTTACCTTGAATCACTGGAGAGCGGGAGCTGAGAGTTATGAAAGATTTAGACTGGGAAACAATATTTAAAAAGTTAATTTGAAGTGAGAAAATTTAAGTAAGAAAAAAATATGTTTATTAACCAAGACTGAGGAATTCTATTTTTTTCCATCAGAATTTTGTTTCATAAGACATGCTGACTTCTTTGGTCTTGTTCCAGTTCAGAACAACAACAACAAAAATAAAAATAAAATCAATTGAATAATTTCCCACTAAACCAGGAATCCAGTTCTCTCTCATTTCTCCCTTAGGTTCAATTTATATTGGTCTAAACAGCAGCAGATCATCAGAACTTGGAAGAAGTAGGCTTTTTTTCAAGTCTCTTTGTTTTTCAACACACCAAGAAATATGGTAGTTATTTTAATCTTGACACTCTCACTCCTTGTTTCAGTATTTGCATTGTGTTGAATTTATGAGCTTTTAAGTTAAAGAACTTTGAACCATCTAAAAGCATTTGAGCAAAAACAATTACAAAAAGATTTGTATTGTAGTCTACGCAGATTTTCTAGTCCATGGGAATGTAGTTTTTTTTTTTAATAATTTTATTTGAAAATCCATTATAAATACTTCAAGGATTCCCACACCTTCTCAACTCTGCTGCTTTTCATTCTTGAAGCTTGCATTCTTCATGTTTAATTTAAAACTGATATCTTGAATTTACAACCTAGACTATTTCTAGAGAGTGCAGGACAGCTTTGCACAATACATGGATTTTGTTTTCAAAAATTCAAATTTCACTTTTTCTTTTCCTCTTTCTGTTTAGATTGTCTTGTAGTCTTTATCAGTGGAATAGGGAAGTTTTAAGCACAACATATGTCTCATCATAACCCATATGAATGTTGACTACTAAATCAGGATAAAATCTGGGGAGAGGGTTTCAATATTTTCTATCAATAAATTAAAAATTTGAATGACAATTAAACTATAAATCTGTGTTAGTTTTTTCTAATTGTTTTAACAAAAATAAGTTTTTGTTTTGTTTTGTTTGTTTGTTTTTGTTTTTTATAGTCAAAGAGTTTCAGACTGTCATTTCAAAGTGGCTCTTTATTTCAGAAATTTACCTGTATGTAGCTAAAAAATGCAATGGAAGGTATCCGAAAACACATCTGGTCATATAAGCTTTATTTATTACTTGATAAAAAAAGCTCTATTTTGGTAAGGAATGTTGAAAATGTGGCCAACAAATTGAAACATAAGTTATTTGAAGATGACTCTTGGTGGGTTTGTCTGTGTATTACTGCCTGCTGATGGATGCAGAGAGGATGAGAATTCCCTCCTTGGCTAGTCAATAGGGTCTTGGCAGCCTCTACAGCAGTTTGCATATGAGGAAAAGTCTTGACAAAGTGCCTGTAAATTAGATGCCCCATATGCATATAACTGTGTCTGGAGGCTCACTCTTCATTGGCAAGCCAAATGCTGGAGAAATAAAGTATGCTTTATGGGATGATGAGTTGCCAAGTGATACTGGCACAGTTTTGCACTGCTCACCATTGCAGAATAGCTATCAAATGGAAGAGGGACATCCAGACCATGAAGCAAAACCACTGTGAAGACTGAGCATCAACGCTGTGCCTGGAACACAGGATCCTTCCAGGCTGGTGGCCCACCTGCCTGCTGCAGCCTGCAAGAATGATTGTCGGGGAGCTCAAGGGACACTGACCAGGGACAGCCTGTGAAGACTTGGTGGCTTTGGTCAAAACACAAAACAAATAAGATTTATCAAAAGCCACATAGAAACATTTTGCTTTTGACAAATCATCATTTTCCAGAGGAAAAATAAGCTTTCTAAAAGTTTATGGCCCTTTGTAATGATAAATACCTTTGCAGCAGTCCTTGGCATGACAAGTCAGAAATGCAAGCTTTCTTTGAAATGTTTGTTTCTATTTGAATTTACTTTTACATTCATTAGCAGAGTTCAGCTGTCATCCATTCCAACAGGAATTGCACGGTTCAAACTTTTAAATCTTCCTAGACAATTTTAAATAATCAGAGCTCTTATAAACTTTGTTATCTGATCTTTTAAAGCTAAATTAATGTTTCTTAAAGGATAGAAAGTATCAAGGCCTAGAAAATTAAACTTTGTGTATAACAAACATTAAAAACAAAAAGAAAAATAATTTGAAATCCAGGGGGATACCAAGCTGGGGATGCAAACAAAAGAATAGCATATTTTCTATATTACTTATCTTTATTATTCCTGGTATTCCAGTCTAAATGACCTATTGTTGTGAAAGCCAACAATAAATATTACTGTGCTAATGAATTTGAAAAATAACTAGGAAAAGAAAAGCTTGTACACATACAGCATAGGTTTTAGGGAAGGAGTCAGTATCTGCTGAACTTTTTTTGTAAAAATTTTAAGTTCATAACTCTTTTTTTCCCTTTTTACTCATGGGTAACTTCTTTTATATTCTGCAATACAAAAACTTTCCCTAGAAATTAAAAAAAAAAAAAATAGCTGTGTATTTTGTAGATGAGATTTTTAACATTAGTACAGATTAAGGTTACTTTGATCATTTGATCCTCTTTTGAGATTTGAATGTACAAACTTTTGGCACCTAACAGTTTATGCATTCCACTTTTCCAAGATCATTACTTAAGCTGTTGGATTTTTACAAGGAATTGAGTTAACCATTTAGGCAGAGGTCAGGTGTCCCAGTTAGCTGTTATAACTGGTGATATTGTCTGCTGGGTAGATCACTACCAGACTAAATGCTGACATAAAAATGGTCACTGAGATGTGGGAGGACATGAGTCATAGGGGAAAGGAGACTATTGCTAGGCAGAGGCTTCATCAGTTTAAAATTAGAAGTAATAGCTAAGTCCTGATTCCAAGACTTTGCAATGGGTGACTGTACTAAGGCAAATGACACTTTCAGAGTACTTTACATGTTAGCATAAACTGGGAATAAAATACTGTTCTGTAACAATATATATATGGAGCAGAGAGAAATATATTTCAAATGCAGATTTGGGGTGACATATTCCTAGCCTGGATACCCCAGTACAGAAATGCAGGGATCTTGTTATGACCACTCAAGTTCCAACTTTTGAAGTGTTGGTATTGTTGAGAGGGACAGCTGAACAAGTTCGCTCCTCAGGTCCCCTCTCTGCCTCAACTATGTGGGTCACTTCTTGTGAAATCATTCCACGATTGCCACAGTCCGGAGGGTAACATTTCAAAATTTGCGCTGTTTAACTTTGAAAAACTGTAAAATTCTGACTGTAAAATTCAACAACAGAGGAACATCCTAAGTAACAATTTGTCTGTCTTTGCTACAGTGGCAGAAGGTAAATTATCCTTGCTGCTGCGTTAGAGCTATTCTTATGTATCTCCTGAGTTAGGAACTTGGCATTTTGCACTGCTATTTTTATATGTAGTGTAGTATATGGCTGATCTTTCTTCTGATCTTCAGAATGTGCATGCAGCACGTTGGATCATGTACAGTATACAGTAACAAGAAAATTGTATTCATTAAGAGATTTGGCACAGATTAAGACTGCTTTGAAGTCTAGTGCTGTAACAAATCTTGCATAAACTCTCTTGTTCAGATGTTGACTACTTATTAATGGTCCTTTTCCTCTAAGAGAGACATGCAGTATTCCAGTTTGGATGATGTTTACCATAGAGAAGATATTGAAACAACAAATACTGCTAGCTGCATGTCACAGGGTTTGCTAACATAGTAGAAAAAAAAAAAAAAACATTTCAATGTAAACAGAATACAATTGTCAAAAGTTAGGAACATGAAATAGAAACACTGTAAAGAGAAAATGAGACCTAGTCATTTGTTGCCTCAGTTATTCAAATCTTATTCCAAATATTTACTTCCAACATAAGTGTTGTCCACTGAGACAGATATCCCAAGAAATTGATTGATCTGCAGAAATGCCCCTAACTGACCATATCATTGTAGTGAATTTATTCAATGCTTCTGATGTACAAAGTTAGAGATAGTAGGAAAAAATCCAACTAAACCTATTTTGGCAGAAAATTCTAGTTCATTGAGCCTGAAATGTTTACTTTCTAACATGTCAGATTGGAAGTATATTGGTCTGGATACCTGATGTACAACCCTATAAAAGTTTGTGTTTTCAGAGTTCCTAGACGTGTGTTAAGCAATTTGGCACACCTACTTTGGAAATGAAACTGAATTGCTTTAAGACCCTGGAAGTGGTGTGTTCCTAAACCTACAACAGCCTGTCTACCAGAACAACAGGGCTCAGGACTCTGGGAGAGCTACGTTTTAGTCCAGGACTGACAGTTTTAGGATAATGAAGCAGATCTGAAAAATATGGTTGAATGGTGGGCTGAGTTCCAGCCTCACCTAAGGTCAGAGATTTGAACTAGGAGGGATTCTGGAACTGCTTCAAACTCGAAGTTTCCCAGGAAAAAAAATGACTTCTTATTCTTCTTCTTCTTCTTCTTCTTCTTCTTCTTCTTCTTCTTCTTCTTCTTCTTCTTCTTCTTCTTCTTCTTCTTCTTCTTCTTCTTCTTCTTCTTCTTCTTCTTCTTCTTCTTCTTCTTTTCTTTCAGTTTCACTGCTGCTGTTCTCAGCTGTTAAAGATGTTTCGTGAATGTGGGCTGTGCAACAAGCTGTGGATGCAAGGAATGGATGCAAGGGCACATGCTAAAAGATACTCCTGTTGTTCTTGTTTCTTACCTGGTAAAATAAGACAGGTAACACTTGCCATGATGGTAATCTTTAACGTTCTTATCCAGTGTTGGTTTTCAGGATAAAGATGTCTGTGAAAGAATAAAAGAGCTACTATTTGATATAGCATACATGGCATTGTTTTTCCTGGGCAGTGGTTACAAAGAGGACGTGTTGCTTGGATGAGGGGTTGTTACACACTTTGGCTAATAATGACTTGCAGAATGTTAAAGGTGACAGTTCTGGATGCAAAGCCTCGGCCCCTGGTTGAACTCTGTGGATCATTTGAAAGTATTCCTTTGACTAATATGCTTAAGAAAAAACATGCCTAACAAACAATATGGACTGATATGAACTCTGCTACGGGATGTTCACAATCTGTCTCCTGCACTGTACATAAAGATCCCAGATCCCAAAACATCTGATATTTTTCTGTAATGCTTTTGTAATATAACAGCTTAAATAGAAGATAAAATAAATGAAGCCAGTAAGTTTCAATTATATTATGCCAGATTGAAATACCAAAGCACAAGCCCTAAACTATGAAAGCTTTCCTGTGCACAATTAAAAAATGCTCGGTGGATTGGGTATGGAATAGAGGAAAACAGGGAAGGGTGGGTTTTTTTGGCACATTACCCAGCCTGATGAGCCAGATTTGGTTTGCAGGCTGGCTGAAACATGAATTCTCATGTCTCCAGCTCCCTTGTCAGGAAGGCTGTGGGTGAATGGTTCTGATTTGAGCCCACTTTTATGGGGGAGGAAACACTCACACTAAGAAATATTTGGGATGTCTTGAGGTAATGTTTTAATGTACTGAGTGATTATGTTGGCACCACATGAAGAAAGAAACTGAGTAACTCTTTCTTTGTAGGTTACTACATACCTAACAGTTTTCAGCCACCTACACCTTTACTGATGTACAAGATGAGAATTTGTAATGTGTCTGTAAAATATGCTGCTATTCCACTTTTCTCTCTCTTTATTTTATTTTATTTTATTTTATTTTATTTTATTTTATTTTATTATTTTATTTTATTTTATTTTATTTTATTTTATTTTATTTTATTTTATTTTATTTTATTTTTTCTTCCAGTGTCTTTTCTTGTTTAACTACCTCTTGTTAGGAAGTTAGAAAAGAAACCTCAAGCATCTAGAATAACCAACTGAAATTATCTTTATAGTTTTCAAAAATGTTAAAATAGGAAAAAAATGGTTCATTTTTAAATAAACAAAGAAGAATAAAGCTGAGGTAAAGCAAATGTGCCATAGAAATCCTGGGAAATGCATGATTGTATCTGGACAGATAGATAATTAAGTTGTATGGGGCCTTCTTTTTTGAACATCTGAAGTGTGGGTGGACTTGAGGAAACAAAGCATTAAAGCTCAGTTTTACATATATTTTGTTGTCTTTGCACAAGTCTCTATTTCCTGTGGTGCCAGCCATCTGTCCAGACCCATGTGCTTGATAGGACAAATCATGGTATACCACAAGGATCTTGGATACCACTGTGTCTAGTCCAAATCTCAAACTGAGTTCTGCATGTAATTCTCTTTTACTTTTACTTTGATATGTGTCTTATTTTACCAAGCCTGCTGGAGTGCAAGAAGCACTTGGACAACGCTCTCAGACATAGGGTCTGATTTTTGGGTGGTCCTGTGTGGGCCCCGGAGTCGGACGCGATGATTCCTGTGGGTCCCTTCCAACTCAGGATATTCCATGATTCTATGATTATGTCTGAGTGTCAAGTCAAATATAAAACATCAAGGCATGCTATTCTTAAAGGGATGACAATTCTTTAAATTAAAGTAATAGGTAGTACCATGGTGCCAAGCATTCAGATAAAAAAAGAAAGTGTGTGTAAAAGGTACAGAGTGCTTCTCCATAAGGTTTCATGGGCTGTTTTGAAGACTGAGATATTGGCTGTTGGTATAATAAATAATTTTTTTATGACCAGCATTAGGTAGAGGCTGTAGTGTATTAAAAAGAATAGCCTGCATGGAAAGATGCCTTAGCAAGTCTGTAAAAAAACATCAGCTGTAAAACATGCAAACATTCTCCAGCCCTGACTGAGATAACCATATCATACATGGCATACACTGTGGGCTGAATTCTGTTTTGTCTGCTTAAAAGTCATTTGAAAATGAATCAGAAACAAATGTTTTTTCAAATACATTTATATTTCAGTTGCTTATTTCCAACGCTTATCATTTTCAGAATGTGGATGTTACTGTATCTGATGATCTCCAAATTGTGAGAAAGAAGAGTGTATTCAGAACACTGGAGAACATGATTTAGTGTTTGATTCTCCTGCACACATGCTGTATGATGCTGGACAGAACTTCAGATGCTAACAGCTTCTTTCAAACATTTTCAAAACCAAAATTATTTGCATCTCTTAGGTCAACTACATTCATGCACTGCTGTTAAAAAAAAAAAAAAATCAATTGAGAGTTCCCAGCAGAAATCAGTCTGACTGTGTATGACATCATCTATGAGATCTCACCAGATTTTCATTCAACTTCTATTTTTTAAGATAAGTACCTCGTCCTAGTTTTAAGCTTTCAGAGGCAGGAGAATGCACCGGGAGCTATTGTAAATTGTCTCAGTGAATCATTAGGCTGAAAGCTGAAAAACACCTCTTTATTTTAGCATTACTTTGTCTAGGTTCAGCTTCCAGTATGGATTGGATCTTGTTATAACGTTGTCAGCTAGATTGAAGTACCTATTATCTGTGTTTTACTCTCTGTGTAGGTACTTAAGGGAAGTCTTTATTAGTCTATAGTCTTTGATAAACTAAATTGCTTCAGATCCCAGGATACTGTCACAAGGCAAGATTTTTGATTTCTTAGTCTCCAGGCTATCAACATCACTCATAAATTGTAATAAGCATGTGGGTATGTGGTGACAGTCACAACTCTGTCATTACAAAGGAAAGGCAACCATGCAAGTCCTGCTTGGGACAGCATATTGATCTTACAGATATTCTGTAAGGAATTCAGCTGTCACTCCTCCATCACTCCAGACTCCTCTCTAGGAGCACTGCCAACCAGCAGAAGTTCTTCTGTTCTGTCAATAACACCTATTTTCCAAATCTTTAACTTCCACTGACAGAATAAAAAATCGCATTGTTTTCTTCAATTCAGCAGGCAAAACAATCCATTTGTTCAAACGTGGGGAATCTATCCTCTTCCTTTGTATTAGTTATTTTCAAATAATGTGCCATCAGCAAATTTTATTAGTGATTTTGCTTTATTCTGGGTTTTTGTAAAGAACTACGTGTTTCATAAAGCTAAGAACCACCCCCTACAGATCCTTCTGCTCTCTCAGAAATACACTTGGCTGGTTCTCTAATTATCTCTGAGATCTTTCATGACTATTTTTAATGCCCGCATTTGGTGCATCATGCTAATTTCAGATCATTATAGTTCTTAATCAAAATAGCAAACAATACTGAGTCACAAGCACAAAAAAGTGGAGGTATGTTACATTAGCATCCATTACCTTTATTAACCAAACCAGGATCATTAAAAGAGCAAACAGGTTGGAGAAGATCTAATGGTTTTCTGTAAATTATTAATCATTCCCTTAATTGCTCATTAACAGCATGTCAGCCATTCCCATATTTACTGATGTTGGTCAGATTGGTCTATTTTTAATTACTCTGAGCAACACTGTGAGTGCAACATTAGCCTTTTCCAGTCCTTAGGAACTTTCTTGATATTACAAGAATTGTTTTAAATCAATATTCTATAGCCAGAGAACTCCTTAATAAACTTTTTTAATATTCTTGGAGGGAATTTTAAAATGTTTTTATTAGTTGCTGTCTAACATTGTCCTGAGTTGCGGCTGGCATTTCTGGGAAAATTCTGGAAATTTAGATTTTATTTTATTTTTAAGGCAGTTACTGGAAAAGTTAGCCCTCCTTTATCAGCTTAAGGAAAGGCCAGAGAGAATGAACAAAGCAGAAACAAAGTAGAAGAAAAATTTCCCCTGGAGAATAGAGGATGATGAATGATGCTGTCTTATTTTATGAAGAACATAACTGATGTCAGTGGAAGTGCCCTGTAAGTAAAGAGGTATGTAGTCAAAATATAATTAGAACTTGTTGTGGGTTAGAATTAAAACTCTGGCGTGAATCTAATGATGAAACTGTACTGTTAAGAAGAACTGAGTCATGCTGGGACAAAGAATGGTGTTCATGTAGCACAACTTTAGCTATGTAAAATTTAGGCATCTATACTAAACTAGCCATTTACTCTTTCTTTATAGTTACCGGGAAGATGTAAGATGATCTGGAGTACAATTCATCCTATAGACACTGAACAGCTGAGGATGTCTCAGCTGTCTTTTTTGGGTGCCCATCTGTCTCCAGGAAATATAGAGAAATTAGATAAAACTGGATGACTAACATTTATCTGGCTAGAGACAGGTGAGGTGAAATCCATCCAGCCAGACTGATCCAAAAAGATCCGTACCAGGGGGAAAAAAAAAAAAAAATCTCTTCCTTTTTGTACAAAAATATAAACATTACACAATTCTTTCCAACTGAGATCAGAGATTACTGGAACAGGACAAGAGAGTCAGTTCTAAATGCAATTTTCACTTCAGACTTAGGGATTTTTATTGCTTTTTCATAGAAAGCAACTCTTAGAGAAATGGTAATTATTTCATGGTACTTTGCTCTAATTGGAACAAATCATCTCTCCAACATAAAATATGAACACATTTATAATCATTGTTGACTGTCTGATTGTATGACTGTATGTCTTCTATTAAAAGGAAAAATAGTCTTTTATTAAAAGAAAACCAGTACTCATTTAAAACTATTAATTGAGTGTATTCAGTAGATATAACTTATGTATGATAGTTCGTTCATATACAATTCAAAGTTTTCTAGTTTACAAGTGCTAAATCCAGCCTGGGGGTGGTCAGTCAGAGAGAGATTGTCCCTCAGGAAAAACAAATAAATAAATAGAAAATTACTGCTGAAAAGTTCTGTTCTCTGTTTCTTCTGGCAAGATGGAGATTGTGATCCTGCTTTCTAGACTGACTTGCTCTCTGCCTTCTCTCCTTCATCAAGCCAAGCAAGCTGTCTTGTGCTCTAAAGAGGTCCAAGTTAACAAGGCTGTGCTCAGTTCACACCCTGTAAAGAGTAGAAGGGAGGTGACATGCTTGATTAATCATGGCTGCCTCCATGCCACTATCAACAATATAGAGCACCTGTGGAGAGAAGCAGAGTACACCTCCCACTTGATTCAGATTCACTTGATTCAGAGTATGGTCTGAATCTTACTTCGAGTGTTCATTAGTGAGGAGCAGATTTCTCCTTAGACAAATGCTATTGTTGACACCCCACGCCCCTGGCAAAAAAAAAAAAAAAAAAAAAAAAAAACCTTTTTGGCAGAGAAGAAACTGTGGATCTTTAAATACCTCAGTGCTATTAAAAATCTCAGACCTTATCAATGGCTGACAATATTTCAGAACAGGGAAATGGTGACTGAGACCTTGTCTGGGAAAACAGATGGTCCTTTGGTCCTTGACACTTCTCTGGAAGAACTATTCAGCCCCATCAGAAGATCAGGTCATCTATATTAAAGGAAAAACAGAATATGCTTATAAAATACTGACTGCATAAATTCCAAAAATACTGTTACCTATAGAGCAGGTAATATTACGTATTAATTGTCTAGGGAAGGGCTGGAGAGCCAGCTAGGGTGACATGGCACAGCCAATGGAAGCTATAGGTGGTAGAACAGTCTGGAGAAAGCCTTATTCTTTCCAGGATGCAGGAATTATTTTTTATTTTTTTATTTTTTTTAAAGGAAAGTGCATATACACATGGATACTCATGCATAAATATCTCCTTTGACTGTGTGGATGGCATATATGCATGAGTACATATTTGTATACATGTATAAATGTATAAACACACCAAAAAGTATACTTCAGCAAAAAGGTAAGGACTGGACTGACTTGTCCTGTAGGCATTTAATGCTGTTTTAAATGTCTTGTTTTATCTAAGACACCTACATGCAGATGGCACATATTTACAGACCATTTAGAACTTTGTGGAGCTTTAACTGGAACTTGGCAGCTACCCCCACAGTGCCAGAAATGACAGTAGACACTTACTTTTATGTGTCTGAATCCCACCCTACATACTCCAGTGAGGAATGTAGACTGGCCCACCACTGTTTTATGTATGCACCTTGTGCCATATGCCCTCATGACCAAAACACAGACAATAGTGGAGGTTTTTTTTGTTTGTATTTTTCTCCTGGTCCCAACAGTTTTGCTTCATTATTGAGATTAGGTTCCCTCTCACTAATTTCATCTGGTCAAAGTGTGCTGCGATTCATTACTTATGAGTCACGCTGTTTCCACTGCTGCTTGCTCACTCAATGAAGTATGTGAAGAAACGTGGCATAAGCAATAAATCTAACTGGCTTCAAAACCAGCTTTGGTGTTTCGGGCTGCATATGAAAGAACATTTAGTTTATTTTTACTAATCAACTGGAAGTCAACTTATTAATTAAAAAAGACATAGTATCTGTGGGAAACCAGAACTGACATTCCCTCCCTACACATACACACACAAAAACCTTCCTCTATTAAAAAATATATACCTTACCAAGGAAACACACAAAATAACTCAAGGAGAACTCAATGCTCTGCTTTAGTACTATAGCTATTGTACTTCCTATTACACAATTTTATTCAAGAGTAAAGGTATAGTCATCTGGTACAATATTTCTACATTGAAAGAGTACTGTTTTTCCCTTTATTAAAAAAAAAAAAATATATATGTGCTAATATGAGTTTAAATTTCCAAAAATATTAATATTCCAAATTATTTTTCTTGTAGAAGTACCTTTAAAATACCCAGTGACTTTCTCCAACAGTTCTACCTAATGTATACTTGTGTGTTGTTTATGTTTTGAAAACTAGCTATTTTTGTACAGTGGTCCGTGTTCTCACGTTGTCTGATTTCCAGAGGCAAGCATGCATTGTGTCCCTGTCTGCAACACTTTTCCGTCCCCCCAGCCCCATAATATAAATGGCAATCTTACCATGGAAGTTGTCATAGGATCATCTATTTATCCACTGTTCTAGGACTAACTCTTTGCTTAGGAGTATCCCAGCCAGGCTTCAGCTAAATAACGAAAGAATGGCATGTGGGAAGGTTCCCAGAACTCAAGGATAGGTGCAATTCATTTTATGATTTAAAATTTGGGATTAAAACCAGGTAGGTGCCATATGCTTTCTATACCTTGCTTTCCATGAATTGTGAACTCTAATCATATTATCTGAAGTTTTAGCTGAATCACTTCAACAGTAGATAAATCTTTTGTCTTGACTGTATCTTAAGAAAGGCATTTCCACATTTGCCACTGTCAGAGTCCATTACTCTCTAACCATGAAGAGGGCTTAATATTTAATATCAAATTTACTTGTTCAGCATATTTGGCATTACCTGGAATATTTTGATTTAGCAAAATGGTGCAGCAATGTACTGAAATCACAACAGAAACATAATATAGCAATTTTAATATACAGTTGAATCATAACACAAACATTATTCTCACTACTGGTCTCTATATTCTCACCTTCACAATGCTGGTTGTCCCCAGTCTCCAAGAAGGCATATGTGCGTTGAAGCCAGCTCAAACCAGTTGCTCTCTTCCAAATTTGTTTATTATTTGGCCAGGTTTTATACTTTATGTCAGACTGAGCTATGCCTTACCACACCCACCTCTGTGCTGGTCTAGCTAGCTCAAGAAGAAATTATTTGTTAATTATCTCAGAACCTGATGATTCATGGATGCAGTTGTCTTATCTAAACTAAACTCAAGGTTACCTTCCACTCTCCTCGGTGTTGAGGTAAGTTTAGTCTTTTTTATAGTACATTCTTCCCTGATCTTATTGATATATATATATATTTGTATATATATACATTTTTACCTTTCTCTTCTGAGCTCTCCTCCACTGTGGTCTGGTCAGTCATAGCCACATGACTACTGCTTTCTCCCATAAATTTACAATATATTTTCCCAACAAATGCATTGCATCCAGAAGAAACATCGCACTCCAGGGTTCTCTTCTGGAACAAAAACACACAGAAGACGGGAAAGTCTAACACAGTACAAATTGCAGAACACAGCAACTACTCTTACCTACTGACTCCTTTTAATTGAGTATGACTGTAACAAATTATTAGTTACAATCTAACTTCTGAAAACTATTCTGAAATATTACTTTTTAATTTATTGGAGATTATATTCTACTTTGAAACACAAAAGGCTAAACACTATGAGAAGGTAGATACCTAAGAATTCATCTTCCCCATGATGCTCAGATTAATGTTGAAGAAAAAAAAGGAGGGAATACAGATATTTTGCTTGGAAATGTCCTACAAGAACAAATGATTTTCAGTAATTGAGTCATATACTGCAGAAAATCATGCAGAGATGTAATTGCCACAGTGAATCAAAAGATTAAGTGGATAAAAATATGACTACACTCTGTTGTCCTTCAGGTTAGATTTTTATTTTTATTATTTTTTAAGGAGTGGTTGAATATAGAAAGCGTTGTTTTTCTGTTTTTTTTTNTTTTCCTCAAGACAGAATGCAATATTGTGAGAATTCAGCTTTCTACAAATTAAAATTCTTAATTCACTCACATAATGCAGTACAGGTTATGAAATAGGTTACAAGACTATTTCAGAAGAGATATCACTAGATTAGCCCAAGTATGTATCCAGGTTTGCCCTGTGTGTAAGGCAATATTACTGCAGCTTACAGGTAAGTCATAAACATTAAAAAAAAAAGGAGGTGGTACAGAGGAATTAATATATGTGACCCATATACAATCACAGGGTGTATCAATACAAGTAAATTAAATGTGCCTGACAACATATTCAAGCAAAACAGTATTTATTAGAATTGACTCATTCACAGATTTGATAGCAGTTAGATGCATAACTCTGATGTCTTCAGACTCATGGCTTAGTAAAGTATCCATCCTCCCTAATTCCTTTCAAAACACTTCTATGTGCAGTTCTCAGATAGTTCAGAAGAAACTAAAGATCATTATATAGGAAGTGAGTGTGAACCACAAAATCATCTTTCACCTGCTCACTGTCTGTTGAGTAACTGCTAATGGCAAAATGCTTATTTTGGTTCTGGGTCATTGCTGGAAGATCTTTCAAAGCCATTAAATTGGCCTTCTGTGGCTACCAGAAAGTCAGAATTGGACTGATAATAGCAATGAAGAACAGTTTCTGAAGACTTCCTTTCTTTTTACTAACTAGAGGAATGAGGTTAGTCATCACACTTTTAAATTATTCAAACTTCGTGTAGCAATATATTAATTTTTCTTAATTTTCAGACTAAAAGGGAGAAAGTATTATGCTTGTACATGAGAAATGACAATGATTGATATATCTTGGAGAGAGCTGTAGCTTTCCAACAATTTTCTGATCTTTCCTTAAATTCTGTAATTTACTTGACTGTAAGAAAAATCAGGTCTATGCTGGTTGGCTGCTCTCTTAATTGTTTATTTTCTCCTTCTAAATTAGGGAGTATGCTGACCTACTTCTCTGATTAGATAACCTAAATTTTTTGCTTCTTGTTTCCTTTTGGATAACTAGCCAATCACTGGGTTTTATTTTTTAACTAGATAAACAGGGGAGTCAGGGTGGGTATTTTTTATGTCTGCTCTGCTGATGATAGTGGAGATGTCTTTAGACAGTATTTTGTGTCTATATTGCATGTAGCTTGCCAACTATAACTATATGATTATGGTACACAACAGTGTGTGAAAACTGTGATTTCTCTCTCCTGCTTTAGTTGTAGAGATTTGTAGCTGGGCTAATCTCCTTATCAATATCCCATATGGTTTAAGAAGAGATGAATTATACCCTGCTAACACTTATTTCTCTCCACTGTCAGCATGACTGCATCATTTCTGAGATAGGTTTCTGCATGGTAAACATAGGCATCATATAAGATTCCTACTTCATATATTTCTTAAGCTGGAACTATAATGTACACATATTTTGTGGAAACCTGAGGTACCAGTAATTACCAAAGCAGTTACCACTGTCTGTCTCCAAGCTTGTGCCAAGCTTGGGGCTTCATCTCCTGGCTGTGCTAGCAAAGAAATGGAAGAATGTGAGTAGCTCAAAATAGAGAATTGCATTTCCCAGACTGCATGTGTGCTTAACAACTGCCTTGTCTCTATTTTGCAGTCTTTTTTCTGCCTTTGTTGCTACAGGCTCCCATAAATATACTCTCTAAGCCTGAATATTTCTTAACTTCACATCCTCAATTTTAAAGTGTCCAATTTATGAGCTTTCTGCACTGCAAAAACAATTGAGTCTCCAAAGTGTGCATAAAAAATCTGCAAGAAAGATAAAAGCTTTAATTTTAATATTCCAAGAGAGCCTCCGTGAGCTATACCTCAAAGAAAGGATAGCATGAGGTGCAAATCTGTTGCTTTGAGCAACTCTTCTTTACAGATTGGTACTCACCCATGGAACAGCTAGTTTGTGATGATCTTGTTATGTTATTAACACAGTTTCTCATGTTCTTATGTGCTATGAACAGAAGGTTAAGTTATTTTACCTCAGCTGAGAATATAACTGTATAATGAACTCCACAAATATCTACATTATTTTTTTTTTTATTATTCAGATATGTATTTTTTAGATATATTCAGGGCAGTGGACAAGCCCGTTGAAAAGAAGAAAAACAACAGCCCACAATTATCCCTTTCTCTCAATTGCCCCAAGTATTGTGAGTTATTTTACTTTAAGGGGTTTACTACTTGAAGCTAACTCCATCATATCAGGGCTTTCTAAATATGGATCTGTCTTTTCATAGGAAAAGCAAATAAATTACTGATAATCATTTTAAGAAAGAAAATAAGATATAAGAACGAAAACAAGTGCTTCTTTCAGTGATCAGTCATGTTTAATGTTCAGTGCGCCCTTCTTTTTTTATGATTATTTCTGTGTGAAATTTCTTGTATTCTGAAGTCTTCCAACTGTGCTCTTGTTCTCAGTTTTAGCATAATTAGTTTCTATCAAAAGTAATAAGATTGATCATCTTACCAAAGAAGTTCATTCAGATTCTAGTATTTTGGTTAGTGTCCAGTTTGCATGGGTTTATGCAATATATTTTCACTCCAAGGAAAACACAAGACATTTTTGTGATGAGAACTACAGGAGGAGGCTAGCGTCACAGGATTTTGTGAAGCCCTCTTGACTCACTCTTAGAGAAGTTACTTTTGTAACTGGAGTTTTTGAAACCTCAGAACCCACCCCTCCAGCCCTGCGGTTGCTGGTTCATCCAGGGCACTCTAACTTCACAGGATTGGCAGGATCCTGCGTGGTTGCAAAAGTAACAACTAAATTTACTACCTGCCTACATAAGGGTAGTGTCACTCCTCTATTTACAAGATGAATGTCTCTAATTGTGGCCAGTATCCCTCAGACACTGTCAGACAAATCACTTGTCATTGTAAATTCTTTCTGACTATATATGAACTGAAAAGGTTTCACTGAAACAAAGGAAAGTTCCGATACATTTCAAACCTCCAGCCTTTCTTACAAAAGGTTAGTAGCTTTTCTTGAAGTGGGAATTAAATAGCCGATATAAAATGTAATTTAATTGCCTGTAGCAAAATAAATAAATAAATAAATAAATAAAAGTCTCTTCCTGAAAAAATAGTTAAATTTCAGCAGCATAGTAAATGCTTTCTGTGTTGTATTCACACCCACTACTGTAAAATGTCATTTATGTCTCATGGTTATTTGTCTGTATTGCTGCATAGGAGTAAAGCACTAGCAACCAAGGATGGACTGAGTTAGGCACTGAAAGTGTCTAACTGACATTGAACGTGCTTAAGGTAAGTACCAAGACAAAGAACATTCAAATGCATCTAAAATATTTCTTAAAACTACAAAAATCTGGTAGGATACAATAAGTTTTATATATCAAGGCACTCTGAACTAGAACCTAGGAAACTCCTGCACTAAGCTGTACTCCATACTCTTATGCTGAATATGATCATACTTAGAAATTCAGAGAGAAGTGAGCATGCACTTTCTTGTAACCCAAAAGAAAAAAAAAATAATGATTATATTAAACTTCATCATCCTCTTTGTTAATACAATGAATAAATGAAATGAGAATAAACAGCATCCTGACACCTCAAATACTTCATGGAAGAAATTCTTTCCTTTCCAGTACTGCATATAAATATACACCTGGATATTTCATATTCTCTTTGTTGAGCTCACTAGATTTCCACATGTATTTAAATTCTGATCAAGTGAAGGAGAGCAACCTCTCTCTAATGTACATCAATCTCTCTTGTGAGCACTGAAATAATGTGAGCCTGGAATTTAATTAAAACTCCTGTTATGAAGCTTCTCTCTAAATATTTTGTCTTCAATCTGATAGATATTTAACTTATTTCAACATGTTTGTTTTTGATCTCAAAGCAGAGCTTTCTTCTTTTCAAGGAAAAAAATCAAATTAGAATGAAATCCCCTCCTTCTGTTTTCTGGTTAAATCATAGTGTTAATAGTGCTTTTAACTCAAGTTTTCTCATTCACCTGTTCTTATTAGCAACTTTAAAGCACAAAAAAGAGCACTTTATGAGTCAACCCTTTCACTGAGTTGAACCCAGTGTCAAAGACAAACGTAATGAACCAGCTATAAATGCCTTAAGTTCTGTTTAAAACAAGCTGCATTGAGAGCTTTACATTACGCTTGTGGAAAAGCACGTCCAGAGCTTCACATTTTGATTGTTAAAAGACTATTTTTCCAATTTCATGCATAAACTTATTCAGGCTCCACTGATACCTGTTGCATATTGTGTTCACACTGTTCCTTACCTTTATTAGATGTTCTTCTTGTCATTTGTTTACCTTACTAGTGGATTTATGGCAAGAACTTGTATGTCTTCCTTACATTGAAAAGAAACTGAGGTCTTTTGAGGATGATTTTTAGTTTTCATCTAAAAATAATTGAAGGTAGCGGACAGCAGACAACAAATAATGAAACTCCCTTGCCAGTCAAGGAGGAAAGTTACGCACTTCCAAAGTGTCATCCTGTCTTAAATACCTGCCAATTTGAGGTACCTACACTAGCTCAATTTTCTTCTCAGAACAGTCCTTTAATTCTAATTCTTTTAGGCTCTTGGTTACTTTTCTGACCCTTTTTTGAGATACTAACTTGTAGTGGATCTGGAGTCCTTCTCCACAAACAACAGTGTGTGTGTTCTGTGTGTGTATCCTTTCTCAAGAGACAGATTCAGATGGAAACAGCATTATAAAAGCTATATTTAAAATTAAGATATATGAAAATTATTTCAATGTTATAAATAAAAATTTAATTTCATACTTTAAAAAAAAATCAGTTATAGATCCCAAGTATACATAGCATTAATCTTTACTATTGAAAAAATTTATTTCTTCTTGCTTGAGACAGTTTTGAGTTTCTGACTTTGAAAAGACAGATTTTTTTACTACAGCTAATTTATTCAAAAAAAAAAAAAGAAGAAGAAGAAGAAGAAGAAGAAGCTAAATTTGTCAGCATCTGATAAGCCCTAATTAATGATCACTTCAAAATCAAGCTCTGCTAGAGATATTGGGCAGGATCTTCTTCTTTGAACAATGTCTTTCTTTCCTAAGGTGCACCTGCATCCTCTCAGAACACCTTTCTGTGCTTGTGTTTTTTATTTTTAAGATAATTAGCTAGTTCTGCCCACCTGTTGATTGACTGTAGATTTATCATTAACATCATAATCTATTTGCCATTTTAAGTTTTTTTTTCTTCAGCAAAAGTTGAAAATTTCCACCACTAATTTCAAATGAAAATAGATCTATTATTTTTTTCAGCACATTTTTTTTTCTCCCATGAATTGGTTGTAAATTGTAGAAAAGACTGGAAAACAGACTACCTTAAGAAAATTCAACCCACAAGAGTGTGGAGAAGCCCACGGTGGAGCAGTGGCTGTGGCCTGGAGGAGGCTGAGGCCCCTGGGAGCCCCCGCAGGAGCAGGCCCCGGGCCGGAGCTGTAGCCCGTGGAGAGGAGCCCACGCAGGAGCAGGAGGCCTGGCGGGAGCTGCCGCCCGTGGGGGAGCCATGTTGGAGCAGTTTGGTCCTGAGGGATGGGCCCTGTGGTATGGACCCATATGGGAGCAGTTCTGGAAGAGCTGCAGCCTGTGGGAAGCCCACGCAGGATCAGCTCGGGAAGGACGGCATCCCGTGGGAGGGACCCCACGTGGAGCAAGGGCAGAGAGTGACCATGAAGGAGTGGTGGAGACGCAGCGTTAGGGACTGACCGCAGCCCCCATTCCCCTTCCCCTGCACCGCGCAGGGGGAGGAGATAGGAGAGGGTGGGTGGGGGAAGGTGTTTTTAATTTACTTGTAGTTTCTCACTGTTCTAGTCTTATAGGCAATAAGTTATATTAATGTCCCTATGTTGAGTCTGTTTTGCCCGTGATGATAATTGGTGGTTGATTTCCTTGTCCTTATCTCAGCTCTTNGATGATAATTGGTGGTTGATTTCCTTGTCCTTATCTCAGCTCTTGAGCCCTTTCCATCGTATTTTCTTCCTCTCTTCCTTCAAGGAGTGAGAGTGAGACAGTGGTTGTGGTGGAGTTTAGCTGTCCATCAGGGTGAAATCATCACATCAGGTCATTTCCATCATCCCTCCTTTCCAGTCTGTATGGCTCTTTCACCAGCTCCTACCATCACTGTTTTCTGAGCCCTTTTCTAGTTCTTCCAAGAGAAGGATCTCCTACCTTGGTTCCCCTGTCCTTTCTGGGAACTCCATTAAAAATAAAATATGGATTTTTTTTTTTTTTTTTTTTTTTTTTTTTTTTTTTTTTTAATCCAGCCAGAAGTGACCATATTGAATGACAAAAAATTATATTAGAGAAAACAGAAAAATCTTTATGAGACCATGTTATAATGTTATGTGAGGTGAACAGGAATGTGGGAATAGAGACCCAAAGGAAAAGCTTTGCGATAACCCACTATGCTATATTTGTAGTAGCATTGTATTCACTGTGCATGCAGAAAAAAAAAAAAAAAAAAGGCTTTCTTTCCTAATATTTAAAGAAATCACCTAATGGTGATGAAAATCTAGATACAGATAAATAGATTAATAGTGACATTTTATTTTAACTTCTACTCCAGTGGTAATTCTAGCCTGGCTATTAGTGGAATTGTCAACTGAAAAATAAGGAAACTGATTTTTTTTCTTTTTTTTTTCTTTTTTTTTTTTTCAGCACAGCTTATTTTAGCATGTATCCTGCATTAAAAATTGAGAGGAAATCCATAAAAACATATTTTTGGTATCTGGCTGAACCAGTTAGGAACAGTATATATTTCTGTAGCTATAATTCATGTGAGATTAACTGCTTACTACACACTAACTTCCAATATAAATGTTGACAGACTGAATAAACAGGTGCCTGTCATTTTCTGTGGCTAGTTTATTCTTCATGGAATGCCTTTTCCTAAGTTTTGCATGAAGAAGAACTGGCATTAAATGAGGAAAATTTATGTTTCAGATATTATTTTAAATACAGAATTCAAAACATAATTACTCAACAAAATCTCACATTTTGAAAGAGGTCGTGTGAAATTTTGTTTTCTTCATGACAGGACAGGAAAAAATATTATCATCTTACTTTTGTCATCTTTCTTTAAGATTTACTGATCTTCTGCATGCTGATTTAAAACAACTCAATCAGTTTTCATTTGCACAGTCCAAAGTATACATTGTATTTAGGAAATTTATCTACTGTATGATTCGTGAATTTCAATAAAGACTGGATACCCCAAATCAATATGTACAACATGATTGACAAAGAAGAAAAGTTAACAAAGAAATAAAGGAAAAAAGATATTATTCACATGGTGACCCTAATGCTGAACCTGCATTTCTGCATTTTCCTCCTCTACCTGTATGACCTCTGATGCCAGGTTTATACAACTGTTCTGTAATGGGGACATTATTAGGAACTCCTATCTCTACCCAGCATATTCACACAAAACTGATATCTTTGAGAGCTCTGTCTGTGATATTTTGTTGAAACATATTTTCCATGACTTTATATTTAGATAGCCTTTGGATAAAAAGGGTCCGGTTTCTAAAACAAGTAAGAATGTGAAACTAAGATAAGAATCACAGACCCCTGATCGTGGGAAAAAAAGAAAAACAAAAAACAAACAAACAAACAAACTAACAAATGAAAAAAAACAGACAGCTCTGGAACAATTGAAACTAACAAAGCTTGGGCTCCAATGGGTTTGTATCTTATAGTTAAATTAGCTCATATCTGCTAAGGGTGGATTTGGATCAAAGCTTTCACTGTAGCTGGAGTCATCATAATACCTTTCCAAGTATTGGATGCATAATGTAATTGAGCTCAGCTGTTACCCCTGCTTTAGCTGGGGACATAAACCATTACCTCTACATAGCTTCAAAGTTCTGTAAAAGATTTAAAAGCTTTAGACTTTCCTCTGCGAAAGTCGGTTGAAATTGTCAACAGACTCAACAGTCAAGGCGAAAGGGGAAAATACTCTCAGACAGACTGATACACACTGTATACATAAACAACGTGACTGTTTAAGTGTCATTTCCTTGGCACACTCAGCTGAAAGGCACAGACACACACACACATACAGTCACTGGACCTACTCTAGCAAGTCCTAGCACAGTATTTAGCAGTTACCAACAGCATAATATTCTTGTCATGTGTACAAACTTGTTCCCCTTGTCTGAGGCCACTGTGTACCAGACATGATGTTTTTATGTCAGTAAAAGGTCTGATGTGGTGGGCTTTCTTGGTTTCCCCCTGTTATTGTTCAGATTCCCACAGAGGGCATATAGGATAAAAGAAATAACTCTTCCCTCTGGATATATTTGAGCCCAAAGTCTTTTTGATTTATTTCATAACTTTGTGTCACTTATCAGTCTTCCATCACCTCTCTTCTTATCCAAAATGTGGATGATAAACAGGCAGAATTCTCACATTGTGACAGACAAGGATTTGATTATCCTCTATCAGCCAAGCTTCTGATATAAAATGGAATGTTTTCCATTGCTGAAAATGAGAACACTTAGAAAATATGGATGATGCAAGCAGTTCATGAAAATGTGCTGGAGGCACTGAACAATTCCTGAAATTCCAGAAAAAAAAAAAAAAACTCCCTAAAACTTGTTCATAAAAATGTTAATGAAAATATTATGTGAGCTAGACATGCTTTACTGTAGATAAGGAGCTTCCAGTGCAATGCCTTTGAGCTGTGTGTGTGTGCATCCATGTGA
>VXAA01005997.1:0-22139 GCA_013399115.1 Anseranas semipalmata
CGCCACCACCCCTTCCGTGCTGCATGTCTCTTTTTTTGATGTACAATACCAAGTATTCTATTGTAATTTCAAATGCTAAAAGGCAGAAGAAACCCATAAAATACAGCATGACTAGAAAGCTGGCTTAAAAAAAAAAAAGACCAGCATAACACTGCACTGCAAAAGAAATGCTTGAATCAAATGCCGGGGCCACCATGCACTGGGAAAATACTATAAAATATGTCATTATCTACAGCTTGCCCAAGCCAGAGTTCTTTTCTCAATTTGAGGCAATTCATTTTGTCTATTAAGACTTAAAGATGTGCTTGCCACTTTCTCTTCATCTTGACCATGATTCAACATTTTCACTGTTGTCCTAAAGAGACAATCTTTTCTACTTTCCTCTCACTTTTTTTTCTTTTTTCTTTTAAATCTACATTGCATCAACAGTAAAAAACATCTTGAACGTAAACCTGATCTGTCATGTAATGTGATGAGTAGAAAAATAAATGCAGAATGATACAAGTTTTCAATAGTACCTTTCATATGATTTCCAAAATGCTGGTAGTACAATCACAAAGATGCTGGTAGGGAAGTAGCAGTAGGTACAAACCCAAGAATTCCAGTCAATGCCTCATCCAGAATAAATCACTTCTAACAATGGAACTATGGAGCAACAAGAAGCATTACTGTAGGCAGAACTAGCATAGAACTGTTACTGCTTTAGGTCCCGAGAGGTAGTGGTGTTACACTGAATGCAAACAATCTGGCCAGCTCCCGAGGGAGGAAAGCTGAATGGGACGTATCATTCAGCATTGAAACAAACAGTAAAATTTCTAAAAGGTTGAACTAAGGTTTTGGATGCTTTCAGTGTCTAGCCAATTGAAGCAACTTGAATAGGGCTGCTATTTACTAAGCAGGCTGGCCTTTATGATCTATTTAATAGGTCACAGTTAGATGCTCCACAGCAGATGCATATAAATGTTTAGAATTGAACAGAGAGTTTAGAAATCTTTCTCTCTCTCAACACATCAGTTTTAAACCCCCTCTTACAAATGCCTGTATACTGAGAATAAACTGAAATCTTACATGTTTTCCTTATAGTCCAAGTCTTAGAATTGTAACGTATTATTTTTATTCTAGTAGTGTTACAATGCTTCAGTCAAAATGAATGTCTCCCTATTTAAGTTTCTGTGTATAAACACGAAAGAAGAAAGCACATGACTGAAAATCTTACATTAAAAAAGAATTGACCTTTCAAAAAGAGGAGAAAGAGTGTTTAAGGTACAAAGCCACATGATTTTTCACTTCTTGTTTCTAAAATTTGTTTCTAAAATTTTATTTTTTTCTAAAATTGCAAAATAAGTAAGGAAGAGTGTGCTTAGACTGTACATGGAGACAGGTAGATCACTAAGAAAAAAGCTGAAAGATGTGTTTGAAATTGTTCATATCCTGAGGAGGAACAGGAGACAGAAAGGCTGGCCCGAAGGGAGGGCTGGAGGAAGCCAGACACTGAAACGAGTGGTCTCTTAAGCGTCACAGAAAAAGATTAAGGTCACTTTGTTCCCGATCTAAAGTCATCTGCAGTGAACAGGAACTTAGTTCAACAGACTTGGATCAGGGTTGTTTTCTGGTACGTTTCTTTCCTGTCTGAGGAGGAAGAAAAGACAGAATAAATTCTTTAAGAAGTCAGTCATCTCACAATGCACACATATTCTAAGGGACTTCACAAGGGCTTAATTAGACCTCCAGTGTCCTTAGCTCACCCTGCAAGAGCCAACATCAAAAACAGGAGTAAAAAGTCACCCCTGTGCAACTTGCCCTGTATGTGCCAGAGTGTAGGTGAGGCTCTGCCAGCACCGCTCTGAGACCAGGCTTACAACATCACACACACTACAGATGGACCAGCACTGCGGCATGTGAAGGTGCCCTAGCACTGCTCTTGGAGGCGATTTCTTAGATAGCTCTTCTGATGCTTCCAATATCCTGAAGTGAAATAAATCTTGTTACAAATGCTGCAGTGGATGGCTATCTGGTTCTTAAGGAAACTATTTCTCCATCCTAAGAATTTAGGAGAAGCCAATGTATAATATTCCGATTTCCAACAGCATTTTTGTCTGTAGAGCTGAGGACAGAAGAAAATGAAAACCCTTAAAATGTTATTGAATTGGTTTATAGAACAAATCCAAGAAAAGATGCCACAGAGCATAAAGACCTGTATGCCACTTACATATTTTAAGCAGACAGGAACGTGATCAACTGCAACATGTAGCACACAATGTGTTCCAGAAAAGAGAAGGAAAATATCTGTTTGTCTGGGTGTTTAAGCTGTAATTAAATCAACATCTCATGAGACACATGCTAAAGATAGATTTACACTTTCAAATAGCATATGTATGAAATGGGAAAGAGAAGAGAAGATACAGGAAAGATACAGCAAAGACATCCTAGGATAGTCCAGTTATGTGAAATACATTTTTAAATACCTTTCTGTATCACATTAGTAAAAATGCTGTGACTATACAATTTCATGTTTTCAGAGAAATGAAACAAAACAGCTTTGAAAGCAGAGAGAAACAATTCACTTTGAGAATTATTGCCTGTGTCAGCAGATGTTACTCAAAGTTCTTACATATGGTGCCAGGAAAAAATATGCTTCTTCAGACATATTATAGTACATTGCATCATTATGTAATTTTGACAGTCTCAGAGACATTTATTTCTTCAATTCTGTTTAGAAGAGTACATATACTAAAGCTGAGGAGAGTTTAAAGTTATTTAAAATAGGCAAAACTAACAGAGTGGAGACCCATATGCCAATATACAATTTCTCCCCACCCCCTCCCCAAAAAGCAGTTGTGCATACAGACACAGAATCGTGCAGGGTGTACTATAAAAAACAGTCTTGAATGACTGCAAGCAGACTCTCTTCCAAGGAAAATAAAGAAGGGAATAAAAATATATATATTTTTTTTTTCATCAGTAGCCCACTCACACGTGCTTTAGAGTTAACTGTGTAAAGAGCATTCCCACCACTTGCAGTTGAAGCTACTGCCTATGGGAAAGGTGGGTAATCTCAGTAACCTGGGATTGGAGCATTCACCAGGACCATGAAACTCAGCCATGGAACTACTCAGAAATCAGTAAAGACTATGGAACAAAAATTCAAAGTACAAACGAGTAGACAAATGGTTCTGGAAGCACTATGGCTTCAGGTCATAAAGTACAGACTCAGAGATCTGGATGCTGTCCGGTGGCAAATTGCTTTTTAGTTTTCCCAAGGATAACTGTGTAATATTAATGGTTACATAATAAGATAATAGCGAGACCTAGACAATAGTTGTATTCAGCCTTAATCTTCCAAAGATGTTCACAGAAATAAAATTTTAAATTTAACAAAAGCAAGTAGCATCACAGGATGGTTTGTACTGAAAGAAAAGCAATTTACAGCCTTGCCAAATGCAGAAGAAAAAGGAAACCTTTTAGCTAGGAACACAATGATAATAATAAAAAAATGCAACAAAGCTTTTTCTGTAGTGACAAAAATTATTTTTCAAAACTTAGATATTCCAATTTGATAAATGAAATAGGACTCCTAGGCTTTGCTGGGTCTTAAGTACAGTAAACGATGAAAACTACAAAGAAAAATGATTACTGGTTATTAGAAGTCTGTTTTTCTTTGACATAGCTATGTAAAAATATATATAGTAATGTGAATACTATATTAATCATGAGTTAGAAATGCTTTAGTAGGGTTCAAATACATACATCCCAAACTCTTTGTGAATCTCTGTGCCTAATGTTTCTTAAAGCCAGTTAATAGGTGGCTTTCAAAGATATCAAGTTATAGGAAATATGGAAATTTTCGGGAATTCTAGAATTTGATTACAGTTCTAGAATATATTAGAGTCAGAAATGTGAAAAAATGACTAGTTACAGTCAATTTCAGAAGGTGCATTTGTAGTGTGTGCCTTAGGTTTATTGCTAAACTTATTTTAACATTTTAAGTATCTTCTGTATTTTCATGCTGTAAACTGAGTGTATTGTTAGACTGTAATGATACAAAATATGAATCTTAAGTAACACTTCATTTATTTTCCTTTCAAAAAAAATGTTTGAAAGGAAATGATAATTAATATCGGTGTGCCGTTGCATCTTATTCCTTTCATAACCAATTTTTTCAACAAATGTATAAGAATACTGTGGAAAAGCATTATGATGCATATATAAAATAGGACTAATGTGATGTAATAAACCATAATGGATGGGAGAATACAACATAAACTCTATAAAAGGGTATGGATACATAATTTACGTGATGTAGTTTAAGGCATCACTGTATTTTATGACATAAATAATAAAATATATTAAGTCATGTTTACATGATATTAAAAACTTAATAGTTGTTCTGAAACAAAACAGTAGCCATCCACCTTAGAGTGGTCAGTCCTTGAATGAGCAGAAGACTTCCATTTTTTTATAAGCATCTACCTGAACAATAAAGGAGATCAAATAATCTTGTTATTAAATGATGCACCAACGTATGACTAAAGAACTATAATTCAGGAATTATTTTAAATTCCACCTAAGTGTAAATGTATTAACCTTTGACATAATTAACATTAACATAAATGTATTAAATATCCAACATACCGCCCCCCCAAAAAAAAAAAAAAAAACTTAGAAACAATAGAAACAAATATGTTTTTACAAAATTTTGAATTCTGAAGAATATTTCAGAAATTGTTGAATTGCAGTTGGCAAGTGACACTCAAAGTATTTCAATACTAAGGATCATCATACCCTTTGGGATGTAGCAGTTGAAGATTATTTTGCTTATTCTGAAATCATGCTTCCTTCAAGCCATCTTAAGTTAAAAACAAATATTATTTCTTTACAAGATTTGAAATAGAAATATATTTAGAAATGACAATTAATAGAGTGATTTACAGGACCGAAAAGTGAATTAGACATAGATCTAGCATTTACTTATGCAAGCTCCAAACAATCCTTTCACGTTTTACGTATTCAGCTGACAACCTAGAAGGGAATTCAGAGTTCCTTGGCTGAGGATCCCATTGTTCTGCAACCCTTCATGTTACTCTCATCAATAATGTCTATTTAGCAGACGAATACAGTTTTTCAAAGCCTAAATTAATATTTAAGGGTATTCATATACTAGATCCTTATATTTCAATACCAAATTTCCTGCTCTTTAACATTATAACCAGAAATTTCTACCTGTAGATAGAAAGTTATCTGCTCTCTTCAGCTTTAGAAGTCAGCATCCTTTTACATGACAATGTGCAAGTATTAACTGGTCAGAAAATAGTAAGAATGAATTTACTTTCTATTAAAAATGATTAAAGAAGGTACTATTAAAAATGATTAAAGAAGTAAGACTCACATTCTAATCAAGGCAACATCAAAAGCTGACTGTGAAACCTTTCAAAATTGAATTTTGTATTTTGCATAAAGAAACTGACATTTTATGAGCATAAAAATGAAACTAATGTCCATAGCTAACTATATATATATAAATATATATATATATCTTTTGTTAAAAATCAGTAAAATATTGACTCAGCATTTGAGAGTTGATGGACTTGAATAAGTTGACCCACCCAAGAGGAGTTAATGAGATTGCTTTTTTAACCTTTCCTGAATATTTCTGTATGTTTTCTCGGTGTTAAAATTAAAACTGAACTATGATTTTTTAACCATAAATCTTTATTCCCCTCCCAAAAAGAAACAAAAGAAAAAAGAGTACCTATAAAGCAAAATGCTTAGTCTTTTAAAGTCAGTATCAGAGAAATGAAATTCCTTTTAGTAGCTTTTTTACTGTTACCATAAGATGGAGAAGGTTCAGACACAGGTTCTCATTAAAGCCTTTCCCTTTCTTTTTTCCATTTCAGAGGAAATTTTGAAAAATATTTCTTCATTTTCATCCAGAACAAAAATGTTAAAATATTGTGAATTTATCTGAAACAGAATTCTCAGCTTTGGAATTGGTTAAGTGCATTGGGTTTGGATTTTAGTATTGTTTAATTCAAATTACTAAGATAGATCAATAAAGTCTTCTGGTTGAAGAGTTTAAGCAAAGCTACGTGAATAAAATAACTCAATTTTTCAGAAGAAATGGTGCACTAGGAATCCTCAAAGGCAGCTGAAACATATTATTTTCTTAGCTATAAGTATTCCTCACTGACATGTGAATCCCTTGCAGAGGAAATTAGGTATATGGATAATGTTACACAGTACTTCATAGAATCACAGAATCACAGAATGGTTTAAGTTGGAAGATATCTCCAGAAGTCATTTCGTCCAACCCCTCGGCTCAGGCAGGGACACCTAGAGTAGGTTGCCCAACCTCTCTGGACAACCTGGTCCTGTGCTCTGTCATCTGCACAGTAAAGAAGTGCTTCCTGATATTTAGACAAAATATTCTGCTACCATATTGTGAACTTTATGTTTTGTTTGGAGCTCCCTGTGATCCTCATGTTCAGCCATCTAATCTACAGCCCATTTGATGCAGTGCAACTTTCAGACTTAGGCTTAGTTTCACTCAGAAAATTGTTTTGAGATGTGAGAGTATGTCTTCTAAAGCCATATAAGACCAGAAAAATGACCATAATTGCTAGGAAAACAATAGCTAATAAATTCAAGAGGAAGCACACTACCATGAAAAGGTGTAACATTTCTTAAAAGCCTTAAAGCTAGTCTCTAATTTGAGAAGGAGGAAAATCACACAACTGATCAAGGCCCAGGGATTCTGCAGAGGTTGTTTCAGCTTCCTCTGCTGCCATGCAATCTCTATATGATTTTGAACTAGTTCAGTCAGATACTTTTAAATGTTTAAGCACTTGAGGTTCACACAAAGCAACAGGATTTAGTATCCTTAATATCTAAAGGTGACCTGTTTTCTTTGTGGATCAGGTCCCTCTTGACTCCCTCTGTCTCAAAGCAGTATTGCAAGTATGTGAAAGATCATAAGGTGTTCAGGTAATGTACAATATTATGTGCTACATTAAAAACTTACAATTGACAGACTTGTGCCAGGATCTATTTTGAATGGATTTTTTAGAAACCGAGACTCCAGGAGTTGTTAAGTATGCAGTATTTCCTTCTTCAGAGAATGTTTGCTCTCTTTAAAGAGTAAGAGTTCACTTTATTTAGACTACTAAGGAGAATGGAATGAAAATGTAAGACTTGAATTTAACTGATTGAATAGTTTGTTAGTACTCATATTTCTACACGGTACAAATGTTCCCAAAAATTTGGCTTTGGTAATTGAGTAATAAAGAGGATGGATCTGTGGGATTTGTACCTTATCTTTCAAGATAATTGTATTTTTATGGAGAAGGATTTCTTTTGTGTTTAAACACAACAGGTTAACAGGTGTTGACTTTTTACTCTTACATGTTGTTTTAATAATATTCTCTTTGGGTGGTAAGAAATTGAACAATGGAAATACAATTTTAGATTATTTTTTTTTATCTTCCTTGCTTATGCTTATGCCCAAACAGGAAAAAAAAAAAAAAAAAAGAATGTTATTTTTGAAAATAACAAAGTCTTTAAAACAATTAAAAAGAAAAAAGAAAAAGTAAACACTATGGTGTAGAAAAAAACATTGCCAAAAGAACTCAGATATGCCGTTTCCTATATTTACAAGCACAATGAATACGGTCAGTCAAAATACACTAAGGTATTTGAGGAAAGCCACTTTGCATGTTAATTTTAGACTTGCTTACTCATGTTCTCATTCTAGCCACCTCCAAAACAAGTTCATAGAAATTTGCCAAATATTGCACCTGTGGAACAATAGGTACTTTTGATTTAGTTTCAACAGGTATCTAGTCTTTATTGACATTTAGGATCCACATTCAGAATTATAGTTACCACCTAGTTACCAACTCCATACAGCCATTAAAAATGCTTTTAGTGTTTTATTTGACCACAGCAAACATGCAATGATAGAAACTTTTAAAATGTTATAGTTAAAACCTGTAAATGGAGTAAAAATAATAATAACAAAAAAATGATTAGAGAGAAGCCCCAGAGTTCAGCAAGCTGGTCGTCAGAATCAGTGAACTTTCATAAAATGACACATTCACAAAATGCAGAAGCTCAATGAGAATACAGTGAATGAGAGTACTATTTCTTTGTAATAATCAGAACAGAGAATTTGAAAATTTTTAAAATAATTATCATACATCCCACCATTTTCAGTTTAGTGAAATATTATTACTTAGAATTTATATCTTTTGCAAACCAAAATGCTTAATCTTAAATATTATTGGATTCATTGAAAAAATGAATACAATTCTAATATTTTTTTTCATGTAAATGTTTAATTTTTACAGAAAAAGTACCTCACTTGACAGTTTGTTGTTGTTGTTCTTTTAACTATCAATAAAAATCAGAAAAATGTCAGAAAAAGACATAAATGTTACCAAATTTCTGTTACTTCTACAGCTCAGATCATATCAGGCAATGGTGTGCATTGTAGTTTGAAAGTTTCATGGTATTTAAAAATGGAGACCTGGCATTTAGTCTCACTTTTTGAAATATTTTCTCTAGGAAAACATAGGCATTAACATATGCCTCTGCTTAACCTAGTTTATCTACTTCATGCACAAGTGAAGGTTGTCTGTGAAAGGCTTGTAGATCTTAATCAGAAAGGTGCTGGATAGAACAAATTACTATTACTGATGATAATTGGGGCTATTTATACTGCAATACTAAGCAAAATTGTTGAGAAAGTTCTGCTACAGTCTCTTCAGAAACCATTAACAAGTTTGGATTCTTTAGCTGCTAAAAAAAAAAAAAAAAAGTGGGTGGTTCTGAGCACTCTGTTCACACTTTTTTTTTTTAACTAAAATGCTAAACTAGATGGTTTAAATGGAGAGAAGATATTCATTATTGGTATTAATTACTGAAAATTAAAGCTTTGGGAATATATTATATTACACTGCCTACAAAACCAAGCAACAAAGCCACTAGTATGTGAATAACTTTTGTCCACTAGACACTTGTTCCAGTTTCTTTTTTCTTAAATAAAAATAATAAAACCATTTTAAGAGCTACAGGCTTGTCCTTCTCATTAGGACAGGAGAAAGTAAGTGTTAGAATCAATGAAAATTGTAAAACGTATCCTGCAAAGCAACAGAATGTCACAAGCATTAGAAAAAGCTTTGTTGACTGGCCTGTTGTCTACTTTTGTTGAAGTCTATGCTCCCCATATACATCAAACTGTGTGCTTGAGTATTGAGCTCTAAGAAAACAGTTTCTTCTATAATTATTCTTCCCTGAGCATACACTTGTGACTGCAGCTCCTATTGACTTTCCCTGTTAGAGACGGGATTCAGACTGTACACAGAAGTATTAAATCATCTTCCCTTATTCCTCAAAAAGGGAAAGGAAAAGCAGCTTGGGGAAATCAAGTCCCTATAGGAGGGACAATAAGGGTGAGGGTCAAAAAAGAAAAAAATAGGGATGCCTACAGATGTGACATGAGAACAGAAATGGTCCCGGGGGAGCTCCCCACTACCCCACTCTCCCCCTCCCCCCCAAGCTTCTTCACCTTTGCACTACAGAGGGCCAGTCTTTTCATGCCAAGAGGAGATGCAAGAGATGATGGGCTTTCAAAGGGAAATGAAAAATAAATAAGAGGAGTAGAAAAACACAGCTAGCAATTCAACAAGAGGCCCCAGAGAAGTCAGCAAGGAAATATGAAGCAGGGTACTCAATACATGTTTGCACCAGGGTCTTCCTCTTGCTGCAGGAGGGCCATCAGTAAGGAGACCCTGTGAGTGATACCATGAATTTACACCTACTGCTCCAAAGTGATTTTCTTTTTTACACTCTTGAGCTAATTAGGCCATTCCCCGAGCCATGGAATTCACAGGCAGCAGAAGCTTGCCCACTGATGTGCCTATCTTCAGATGAGGGGGGACCATGTAGCCTGACAAACGCTCATGCAGAGGGATTTCCAAAGGGCCATTTAGAAGATGATCAGGTGGGTGTCAGACCACTAGTTAAAGCAGTTTAGACAGACAGGTGTCTCAGGGGTGGGTGGGATATGTTCTTCCCTGGGAGACTCCAGGTACAGGGGAGGACTGAAAATTTTAGGATACCCCCATGTCCCAGTGCAAAAGGTGGGGGACTTGGCAGCATCTGCAGTGCCCACAGCTTTAATATGTGTGGGAAAACCTGGAAAAAGGATGCTCTGTGGCTGCTTCTGGCCAGCTTGAAAAAAGAGAGAGAGAGAAACTTGGTCTCAAGACCTAATGGGAAACGAAGCAGCTCTACACTTTTCTTGTAATACATTCTTAGTTGTCTGACCCCAGTTAGGGATAGGGAGGAAGAGAAAGGATAGATAGATTGTTATGGTTAGGATAGATAGATTGTTATGGTTGGACTTCAAGATCTTGAAGGTCTTTTCCAACATAAATGATGTCTTTTTAAGGCACCATCATCTTAACTGCAAGTCATCAACTCAATGTTTAAACTGTTTGGAAATGAATCAAGTTTTCTGCTCCATCTTTGATATATCTATCTGCTAAAATCATTCATCTTCACCCTTGCACACACTTTTCAGCACAGGACAGTTAAATTCTGGGTCATTCTGTAGCTCGTTACAATTTCCATCACAGAGTAGGGAAAAGTAATCAAAAGCAAAAGGTTACAATAAGTGTCCCTACAGAGCATGGATTCATGGCTGAACTTATTTTCTATATCACATGTCCCTTTGGAATTGTATGCTTTTAGGCCTGTGGTTACCATTTAGGTAAATTGCTTCATATAAGAAATAAACTCAGGCTAAAGTAAGCCTCAGCTTTTTTGACTCTTTGTAACTGGAGATTTCTAGTTTATCAGATTACCTAAAGCATTAAATCTGTACTGCCAGACACAGGAATACTCTTGAACTTCATGTTGCCTGAGGGCCATATTGCTCTTCTGTCCTATTCAAGATAGATGTCAATTGATAATTGATTCTGAATTTAGTAATTGTTATGTTTTGTTTACATTACTAAATAAAAGGGCTTATTTGTTTTGTTGTTGTACTTTTGTTTTGTTTTGTTTTTATGATTCCTGTCCTACAATTTCAGAAATCTCTTTTTTTTCCATTTATCCATTACACCAAGAATACTGAATTTTTAACTTTCTTTACAGTTAACAAAAAAGCTGCTTGGGAAGTCCTGTCAGGGCTATATTTTTATTTTGGTTAAAATCACATGGCTATGACTACCGTAGTGGTTAGTAAATATAGTAGAACAGTAAATAACATAGAATAATTGAAGTTATACAGAGCTAGGTGCAAGCAAGCTGTCCTTTTGATTTCCGTAACTACAAATTCTATTTAACTTTTAGAACATAAAAAGGTATCTGATCTCTCTGCTGCTATATAGGCAAGCAGATCATTGATAGTAAACAATGATAAAATTGTTTTTTTTTTCACACACGGGCAGTTCCACACTATAAAGCTAGTTCTTGCTGAAGCAAGCATTGCATTTCCCTCACGTGATTGCTTTTATAAAACACATTGACTTATAATAATTGACTAATAACCTCAGAAGCTCTGGGCACTATGAAGAAAAAATCAATATATGTATTTTTGATTATATGAAATAAATTTTGCTGTAGGTTATCAAGTGACTAAGAAAACCATCCCTTTCATAAGGGGCCTGGTCATAATTCAAAGACAATATGGAGACAGGGAAATAGCCAAATATAGTATTAAATGTGCATTGTCTGTACACCTGCTGCTGTACTGATTGGTACTTGAGTGTGTGCATTGTGTATGGATAAAACATAACAAGTGTATTAATTATAATGCATGATTCACAATAAAAGATAATCAGGAGGTAAAAACCAATGCCTACACAAATGTATATAGATAATAAAAAAAGGGGGAATTCCAGGCTTAGACCCAAGCTGTTGGGTAGTTTCACTTCACTGAGCACTACTTATTTCATCATGAGAAAGAAAGTGGCATGCATGTTTCCTGTTAACCATAGTGTCTGAACAAGTTGCCCTGTGTGACAAATCCAGATTTAAACCTGTCTTTAAGAGTTACTGAGTAAGCTAAGGATTTTTTTTTTTTTTTTTTTAAGTTGCAGGGAAGAATACTGGACGTGTCAGTAGTAATAGTGATTATTTTTCAAGTGGCTGATCCTGAAAGATCCCCAGAGTAGCACAGACTCCTCAGTAGGCTGAGGGAAGTAACAAAATCCTAAATCAATAGAATGGCAGCATAAGGAGAATAAGCCTAAACACATATTAAAAATATATATATATTTCAGAATTTCAATTTCAATATGATGAAAAAAAAAGTTAAGGTGTTAACTCAGGTACTGTCAAAACATTATTACTGAACGTGTCAGGAGAGACAGAGCCCAGGCCATCTGTGACTTCAGAAGCATGGGCTCCACCACTTTTCCAAAAAAAGGTACATACTTAACTACAGCCTTTTCTTGTAGGCTGCGTGTGCACAGCTTAAGTGAAGAACATCTTACCTTGCCTAAAAAATACTTGAAGGAACAGATATTGCAAACTGGAAAAGAGGCAAGTTCAAATCAAGGGAAAAAGCAGTATCTGTCATAGGATATTTCCCAAGACTGAGCCATTCATTTTTCAAAAACTCATAAAACTTCTTTTAATCTTCATGTTTCCTATGTTGCCCTCAAGATCAATCAATTTCTTAAGTTTGCTTGATGAATTAAAGATAAAATTGCTGCTATCTGATCCAAAATTGTAAAAACACACACCCCTTCCATGTAAATATACATGTAAATGGTTATGAACAAATATTAAAAATATAAGGGGAATTTATCGTAGTCACATTATAGATTTGCCCTAAATGCCTCCATTATCCATACAGACAATGTCATTGCAAAACTACGGAGACATCATTATTTGCATGCTTTTCAGAGCCATTTTCATGTAGCATTATGATGCAAAACAATTAAATTTCAGGTCTTCAGAGACCCAATGGCAATACTGTCACAATGCAATTTTAGACAATTCAATTTAGATGCAGCAGCTGCTTTTCAATGAGATTTTGATGTTTACCCAATTTTGTTGCTGGGTTAATTGAGTCATACTGAGGTCAAGTGGCTTGTCTGCAATCACCCAGATGTAGGCTCAGTGAGAATTACAACTCAGGACTATCACAGCTAGAAACCTCTGTTTCCTCCAAAAGGGCAAAAATACTAACAGAAACAAAATAATCACTGAAACACTGTCAATAGAAAGCTGTCAGCTGCCACAGCAGACAGTTATGTGGGTTACTTGTATTCCTAAAGAAAAATCTTTAAGTAAAACGGAAGAAAATGAATATGAAAATGAGAAGAGGAAAAAATAAATAATAACAACAAAAAAAAAGAGCTAAATACTTCAGAATTTATCTCATCTTAACACGCTGACTTATTTTGAAACATTCCAACAAGTTAAACTTGAGTGATAACCAAAGCAGAAAAGCTTAAATAAAATCTCTTAATTTTGCCACAGGACAAAACAATTTCTTACTAAACTCATTACACAAACTAACTGCTCCACTGACTGAAAGCAACATCCTACACTGTAGGCAATGTGAAAAAACACATGCTCAAAGAACATCCTGAGCTTCTCCAGCCCATTGCTGAACTCAGTTCAGCTGAAAATATTCTGGGTAAAGGTGTCACATAAAAAGGTCCTATGTGGAGCTGTAATCCCAGCTATAATGATAAATAATTAAAAATGATAAGTCTTACAGTGGCACACATAGATAATTAAAAAACAAACAAACATATTTTCCCTCTGAATGTTATATTCGTCTCACAAAACCATACTTAAGTGTTAAGTAATCGTAGCTTGGCAGTTATCTTGCCATGATTAAGCTGTAAGTTACAGTATGCATTACTAGAGACATGAGTTTTGCAAGGCTTTGGAGAGAGGAGGGAAACTGTGGGGTTTTCAAGTAAGAGTGCACAAATACAGGTAAACAGGTACACCAGGGCAGAACTGATGGCTCAATTAGTAGCAAATCTGACAGATAAAAATATGGCTAAGAAGTGCAAGGGCAGAGAAGCAGAAATGGTGCATTGTTTAGAGGAAGAAAAGAGAGGTGGGTGGTGGTGTAATTGGGTCAGCAAACTAGCAGCAGTAGTATGTCAAAAGGGCTTATGGCAGGTAACACAACCAACATCAAAATGGGAAAAGGAGTCACAGAGATGAGAGAAGGAGAAGAGCAAATCTACATTAGTATTTTAATTTGGATCTAGAGAACACTTTCAAAGATAATTTCTTGACCATCTGTGTTGCAGTGTAAGATTGTACAGACCAGACTCCTTCAGAGAAAACTAAACTGAAAGATTGCTACAGCATCACACATAATGCACGCTGACCATCAACAGAAGGTCAAGCCAAGGTTCCACACTACATCTAGGCTAAAATAAAACACCAGAAGTATTTGTAATGTAAATGTCAGATCCACTGTATTGGTTGCTTTGCTTTTCAGATCAACTTCTACAGTGCTGCATTATTTGCAGTGAGACACAATCCTTTAAGAGCATTTAGAAAAACCGAAGAAAACGGAAATTCTTTCTTGTTTGGGAAACCAGGGAAAAGCAAGGCAAAATTCTTTGCAACTTGGAGCAAGCATCTTTGTTTAAAAAAAAAAAAAAATAGAAAAGGAGATATATTCACTATAACTGTCGATGGATTCACATCATCGTAATTTAGGTTGAAAGGGACCTTCAGAGATCATCAAGTCCAATCCCCTGCTCAAAATGAAATTTAATAACAGACAGCTTAGCAAGGATGTGACCATGTCATTTATTTCTGAGTACAATAAAAGCCCTTTGTAGCCTACTCTGACAGTCTGATTTTTCGTGATTAAAGAGTAATGCTTATATTATCTATATTATCTGTCTATCATACATCTACATGTACATTCTTCAACACATATTAAATGCAATGGGTTTTATTTCTCCTTTTAAGAACAAGAAAAATCCAACTTTGTGTGAACAACTATCTAATCATCACAAAAACTCTTAAACCTGCATATTTATGTAAATAATGACTTAAAATGCACAAGAAAAGTTTATTTCAAGAACCCAGTAACAGTCTTCCATAATAAAGTAAATACATATCATCATTTTGGCATTTCCTACTTTTGTTGAAACAGACTTTGGAAATAATAAGTGCTGAATAATTAAATAATGTTACTCTTTACAGACCTAGTCATAACAGTTATAATAGCAATTATATCTTGACATAAAAAAAAAACTATTTTTTACTTGTTGAAAATCAACAGTTAATACACTGATGAATACAAAGCTATGCTCAAGTAGCAAGGAACAAACTAATAAAGATGCAGAAATCAAAATCTGCCACTACCTAAACTGTGTTTTTACAAACATGCATATACACGTACATATTAGCATACATATGCAAACACCCCCCCAACACACGCATATATATATGTATATATATAGAGAGAAGAGAACTTTTAACAATAGACTATTGTGGGTATTTCATTTCAATAAAATATTTTTTTTCTATGGATAACATTTTTCTTAAAGGTAACAATGTAGAATATATCAACACGTTTCCTTTTGTGCTGAGATACATCAAGAAATACAGATTTCAGGTGACGTACTCTTCATACACTCACTCATCTTCTGAAATCTCATCACTTGATTCTTGGCAGAATCCTTTAATTTGAACTCATACTTTCATGAAACAACCTAACAGATCAGTATTAATTTTCCCAATATTTTTAATTATCAATTGTTGACCAATTACTGGAAGTTGGCCCACTCAAAAAATATTTTTAAAATATATAGATTGTTAGTGAAATCTGCTTTTAACTAACTTACAATATTAAACAGCTTCTAGAGTTTTAGAAACTGTAACCTGTTGAGCTATTAAAACTCTCAAAATGCTTCTATCACAGAAATAGATGTTCTAATACCACACAAATGAGGAATTATCACTTTGTTTGATTGTATCATAACTGTATATACCAGTGACAAGAAGTTCCAAAACCCCTTTCTCTTCTTTATTTGCACTCTGGTGAGTATTAGTTCTAGTGGTTTAGTGGCTATTTTAGTGGCTGCTTTTCTTAAATCACCCAAGTATTGTCCACACTAATCCTGAAATTTCTTGGTGTTCCTCTGAACGCATTTTTCTTCTTCATGTTTTCTACTTTTGAAACATCTTCAAAAAAGCTTCATTGTAAGGTGATGAAAATCCTTATTGGGAAACACAGCCCAAAGATCAGAGGAGCAAGAAGATCAGAGAAGATGCTACAGTTTTGAGATGAGAGGTGGATGATGCAAAAGCAGAATTATTAGTGCATGATTATTATTTTACAAAAACTTTATGACTGCAAAGCAAATAATCAATCTTTTAAAAATGATATGTCCCTGTTTCATTTTTCAGAAATGATCATCTGTGTTCTTTTAGTGATTTCTAGTTACCGACAGAAAAGAGTTTGAAATTACGATATTAAAGAAAAGTAGGAAAAAAATAAAAGTACTTGCACATGAAGGCCTTGTGGATTGATAGGGTGATGTTTACATCATTCTTTGACATGCAGTTAAGCTCTTGTGACAGAGGGAAAGGAGAGGAATAGAAAGAATGCAGCCTCTTCACAACTGAGTGAAGAAAATATTAGGAAACTGCAGACTAAAATAGCAGGCAGGTGTTAGGAGAAGGACAATATGTTTTTTAGTTATTTCGTTTAACAAATGGGCAATCTGCAGAATAGCTTCATCTGATTAAAAACTCTAAACAAAGCAAACACGCAAAGATCCCGGTTTAAACCTGTAGTTTACATATTAACACTTCACTTGATAGAAGAGGGAAAAGAGACAACTTCAGATTTGTTTTATCTAGAAAACATTTAGTCTTGGTGATTTACCGCTTTCTTAAAATAAAAAATAATAATAAAAACAAAACTAAAACAAAACAAAAATCAACCATACCACATCATAATTGTATTTATATCAGCTCTAACTTTTCTAATTTCTAAGCAGATGTTTAATCAGTTGTAGGAAAAACACAGTGACATTAAAGACTGAGTTGCTAGACATGCTCTTAGGTCTCTCCAGAACATTTATCCTATGCTAATAGAACTCCACCTCTTTTTTTGGTGCAATTGCGGCATTATACGTTGGATATGAAGCCACATCAGGACTTAGGAAACGTGGCTTCTGTTAACCTTCCTCCACCTGCTTCTCTGATTATGTGGAAGTCACTTTACTTTTGCTCTTAGTGCTAACCTTTACCTATCTCATTTTTTATCTCCTGTGCTCTCGAGATCAAGACCGTCATTATGAGTCTGGTGTAACATGTCAGCTGCCACAGGGTTTAGTTTTAGTGGATTAGGATCTTTTGCTTGTAAACAGCTCAGTGTCAGCAGTTTGTAACTGTAACTTCAAGAGAAATAAAGCCTAACATTAACTTCTTGTTCTTAGCACATCACATACATTAATTTCCATGATACATGCTTTATGTCTTTTTCTGAGAACTTTGGAACGGTTGAAGAAGTTCAGTTATTCTGGATGTGAGAGGATAAGCTGTTACTTAATTTAATTTTTGCCCTTGTATCTCATGTTGCTGATGCCTCAAGATTTGGATTGGTGCCTCGTCTTGTCATCAAAATTAATTCGTTAATTCCTGTGTCAGAAGAACCAGTTTCAACCAGAAGATGGAATTGATCACAAAACTTAAAAATGTAATAAGAAATGGGATGGAAAGCTTAAAAGCTTATCATTCTGATCTTGTAAGTGAATCATGCAAATAATGTTCAAAAAGATCTTCAAGTCCAGCATTACATAGTACATGCTGTGATTTTTACAATGTTTTTGAATTTAACTTTCCACCTACAACCTTTCCTAATGAGACGTGATAACAGCAGTAGAAAAATACTCATAAAGAGAGTAATTTTCTTTTATTTATTAATGCATCATGATAGTGCAGTCTTATCTCAACTTTTATGTACACAGGCAAACGTATGTATGTCTGTACACACACAATGAATATATGTACTACAACACCTGATGTTTTCAGCTTGCTGTATCCAGAAACTTTGGTATTTGTTTGGTCTATGCAAGCAAGATGAACGGATAGTTGCTTGGGTATGCTATGCAATAAATTGCTGTGTCAGTTGATTAAATAGCAGACCACTGCCAAGACATTTAATCAATGCATAAAGCCCTTTGCTGCCTGCACATTCCACCATCATGAATGTTACTGCTACTGTAACAAAAATAAAATACTTATGGACAACATGTCTTGTAAGCTCTGTGTCTCATTTTCAAAGCTTTAAACATGATGTCATAGTGACACGATTCATAATCCTTAATGTTCTCCACAATCCAATTTCAAAAGAAGAATCTATCTGCATACATGAGATTTCTTTATTGATTTCACTTTCTTTCTGTCCCTCACACATCATTTGTTGACATAGCATACACTCACATGCAGGAAAAAAAAAAGAAAATACATCATCAGATAAAATCACAATTAATCAACCTCATTCATTCCATCCATATTATTTGTTTCACTGCAGAAATCCATGGGCTACCTTGGCAGCCTGTCATTAAAGTCAGTTAAGAATCTTGTTCAAATAACCTATTTAGTTTTGTCTTTTCCTATGTAATACGGATCACAAGCAACAGACAACGAGACGTGTATAAATTCAGGATATGGCAAATATTTGCAAGAATCTGCTTTAGAACTTTTGAAGTTGTTCAAATGATGTATGGAAATATATCCTACGTCCTGACATTTTCTGGAACTTTTTCTTTTTCTGTCTGTAATATCTTTTTTTCATCTTTTATGATGGGACATTTAGATGTTATACATACATCATGTCCTCCTTCTCTACACTATATATATAAAAAAAGAAAAGAACAATGAAGGATGAATGAGAAAGAAGGAATAATAATGTTAATGAAAGAATGAACTGGAAATATTTCATGTTACTATTGGAAGAGGTTACTCAGTTCTCCAGCTGAAGACATTTATTACTAGCAAGAAGCTAGTCTGTCACATTTCCAGAACAAAATCATGGTTGTGCATACTGTCCGTTCTCAGAGTCACAACAGATTACATGGGGTAGGCATCATTTTGGTGGTCTCCAAGCAGAAAATGTGTATCTTCAAGGCTACAGGAAGCAAACACGAACACTTATTTAACACAAGAATACAAAAGAAAAACTATTTCACAGCAGTATGCTGTTCACTCTCTTCATATCTACCAAAACTCTTTATGGGCTAAAGTTGCGCCAGGGGAGGTTTAGGTTAGATATTAGGAAAAAATTCTTTACTGAAAGGGTTGTTAGACCTTGGAACAGCCTGCCCAGGGAAGTGGTCGAGTCACCATCCCTGGATGTATTTAAAAGACGTTTAGATGTAGAGCTTAGCGACATGGTCTAGTGGAGGGCTTGTTAGTGTTAGGTCATAGGTTGGACTAGGTGATCTTGAAGGTCTCTTCCAACCTAAAGGATTCTGTGATTCTGTGAAAACTCCTTGTTAAGTTTCCTGGATGTAACTGTTTGGGGCTCCTTCTCATAGAAAGATCTGTTTCACAATAAAGTGCATTTTGGGGAACCAAACCTGTTGTTCCGTTGTCAAAGATTTTGTCTTTTTTTGTTTGTTTATTTATTGTTGTTTTTTTTTGGTGGCTTTTTTTTTTTTTAACATCAGAAGGGACAACACTATAACCCTACAGTCTAATCACCTGCACGATGTATGCGATGAATTGTGTAATTTCAGTACCGTATGAGGTGTAGCTTATATTTTACAAAGATAATTTTACTTGGTTTAAACGTTCCAGCAAATGAACAATTCACCAAAACACTAGGTGAGACTTGAAAGACAGCAGGGATAAATGAGCAACTTGTTCCTATCCAGAATGTGCGTAGTCTGTTTCCTACCACAGAACCTTGTCAACATCCTACTTGATGTTCCCCTCCTCTCTCACATATTTAGGGAAATAGCTGCAGAAACAAAATAGGAGCTCATGTCTGAGCATTATTTACAGTGACTCCACAGACCTTTTCAGTCACTGCACTCCTAGGCAGAGTTCATTACCCTGTACGTGTGACTCATGCTCTGTTCTAGAAGCTCTAATTCATTTATGATGGGATTAAATATTCACATTGTTGAAGTGACTCTGTGTTATGAGAGTTAAAATCAGTGTCTACAGCTATCTAATTTATCATCTGCCCAATGTCTCACTTGCATAAATCTGCCAGGAATAACTATATTTTCTCTAGAAAATGGAAATCTGTAATGGCCAGTGAAAGGACTGAAATGTTTAAACGACGCGTTACAGATACATAGTGCAGTAGGGCTATCTCTGACAGCTGTCTGTCTAGGAAGGTTCTCAGCCTCTCTCATCATGCTTTCCTGGAGGCAGTTTACTTATTAATTACCTCTGCTGAAGATTATATAAACACTTTAATAGTACTTTTTTTTTTTCCCAAATGAACTCTTAAATATATCATTATTAAAATATATTATTATTATTTGTAATCTTGACTACATATTTATAGTCTTGACTAGACACAAACTTTTTGGAATCCAAGATTTTCAACTTAGTTGCAAGATCCCTGTCTGTCAGTTTTTCAATTTTATAATAATAGTAGCTATAGTAGTGTCAGCACAACAGAGGAGGGCAGAAAAATGTGGATCACAGTACAGATTTTCAAAACAGTGGCTTTCATATTACAATACTTTGAGCTAAATATATAATATTCTCGACTTCACCTGGACTCAAAACAGCAGTGTATAAATGATCAGACTTTGTTTTCAACATTATATTATTAGATGTTTAGCCAGATATTTTTGTTCTGCTTTCTTTATTGAAAATAAAAATATTTTGAAGGCATGATTATAATGGAGTTACAATATGTTTTTAGGTTCCCTAAAGCTCATTCAAAAGCATTATAGTTATAAAAAACAATGATCTCTAAACTGCTTAAGTCCCTTAATTCACCACTTAAATCATCTTCTATGCAAGTAATATATACTGGAAGAATTAATAGGCTGTGAAGTAGAAGAGAATACCTGCAGCTGTACTTATTTCAGTGTACATTTAGAACACTCTCTAGAAGGCATATGTTCTTAAAATGTGTAACTTCCTCTGCCTCCTTTCCTATACATACCAAAGAGAAAAGATTTTATGTTACTATTGGAAGAGGTTACTCAGGTCTCCAGCTCAGGACATTTCAAGCAGAAACAAGTCTCCAAGCAATACATGTGTATCTTCAAGGCTATAGGAAGCAAACTTCCACAGAGATACAGTGGTAAACATAGGAACTCTCAGTAAGGACAAGTAACATGAATTATGATATCCTTATTTTTTGTGATATTTGGAGTTTTGGTTCATTTTGAAAAAGGTGTAGACTATTTTTTTGCATTTCTACTTCCATCTCTTAGCTAAATGCATTAATTTGTATAAAGTTTATGACCTAGCCAGCATCACAATTACTGTAAATATGGAAAGACCTTTTTGACATATTCTGCATGTCATGTGCAGAGTAAATCACCTCATTTCATTATGACTGCTAAGTATATTGCAACATCAGTGGTAGCAAGGGGCTGAAAGGCAAGTAGGTTGCTGGTTTAAGTCACAGTTTGAATGAAACTTAAGAGAAGAGTGACTGACAACATTTCCTAGTTTCCTGAAGTTAGGGTAGTCATGCAATATTTGCTGTTCATTCTTGTGCAAGAATGCTAAGCCTATAGTCTTCTACAGAGCCTATCTACATGTTTGCCTCCTGTCCCGCTGTTTCAGAAACACGCACATGCTGGACACCTGCCAAATAGCCCACATATGACACTGTCTGTTTCATGTAAACCACTTTATGCCAAATCTTACGTGCGAGACACAGCAGGGACCCCCAGTTGCACTGGGTCTGGCTGGGATAGAGTTAACTTTTCCTGCAGCAGCCCTTGTAGCTAGAACAGCACTGGTATCACACCAATGTTTTGGCTACTGCCGAGCAGTGCTGGCACAGCACCAGGACTCTCTCCAGACCCCCCAAAACCAGTAGGTGGGGGTGGGCAAGAAGTGGGGAGGGGACATGGCCGGGACAGCTGACCTAAAGCAACCAAAGGGATATTCCATACCATATGATGTCACACTCAGCAATAAAAGCT
>VXAA01005997.1:22169-39440 GCA_013399115.1 Anseranas semipalmata
GGGAAGGAGAAGGGGGGGCTCTCGTTATGAAGACATCTGTCCTCCCGAACACCGCTACGTGTGTTGCGGCCCTGCTTCCCAGGATGTGGCTGAACATCGCTCGTTGATGGGGAAGATTTTTTTTTTCTTTTTTCCCTCTGTGCTTCCACACGGCCTTTGCTTGTTTATTTTTTCCCCCTTTTTTTTCCTTTAATTAAATTATCCTTATCTCAACCCGTGAGCCTTTTTTTTCTTTCCGTCATACTCTCCTCCTCTTCTTTTGAGGAGGGGGAGTGAGAGAGCAGCTGTGGTGGAGCTCAGCTGCCCAGCAGGGTAAAACCACTACACCCGTCCAGTGCACCCTGACTCATCCAGCAGCTGGTGGCACCTGTGCTGCACTTATGGGACTGGGTGCAAAGAGGGTTCTTAGAAAGTGAGGTCGCACAAAAAAATGCTGATGTTAAGGCAAAGGTATGTGTATGCAAGGGAGTCTGGTTTTCAGTGCTTGAAGAATGCCCCAGAAATATCAGGATTATAATGTATTATTCTCATAGTATTTTGTCCGTGCAATTGTATCTTTCAGTTTGCATTGACAGCATGTAACTACCATGAAATCTGGTGCAAGTCACATTTTCAGACCATATCAAGTCCACAGAAATAGCATTTACTGATTAATCTGGTAGGCATTATTATTTTGAATATATGCACATTAGAAAAAGGGAAGAAAAAAAATTCCTCTGAACTCTTCTACTTTAGCTGATTTCATTTCATTTGACCTTTGCCAATTTTCCTCATGCAGTGAACACCCACAAGATTTGAAGATGTGTGGGAGGATTTTTCTCATAAAGAATGGGAAAGTACAGCTTAAAAGTACCACTCTAAACAAATTGTACATCATTACATACGCTGCTGGCTTACTGCTCTAATTAACAACTAGGTATTTTCTCTCTGGTGAACAATATGAGAGGTTAACACAGTCCCTATTTTCATTCATTCCCAACTGAAGACTCCTTGTGACCAAAAAGCCTGATGCTGGGACCTGTACAGTTTTAGAATGATCCCCTAAGGTTAAATAAACTTTCCCAGACAAAAAAAAAAAAAAAGATAAACAAAAATCTGCTTTGCTAAGGAAAACTGTTCATAGTGGGAAAACTGAAGGGGTTTTCAAAAGCAAGGGGCAATGTTTCAGGCCAGACAACTGTTCTGGTGTAACACTCCTTGAATAATGAACAGACTTGAGATTGAGCAGTGTTTCTTTGGCCTGTAAAGAAATCTGCACTTTATTTTGGCTTCAGCACTTGAGAGTCAAACAGAGAAATTAGCAATTGCAATGAGCACAAATGGAGTATTTACTGTCAGTGTATCGTAACAATTCAGTAGATCTCACACTTATCTGAGACAATTCTTTTTCTCAGTTTGAGTGACAAATGAATCAATGCAACATTGTTGTCAGCAGGAAAAGGGACTGCATTTTTCCAAAACTGAATGCAAGGGTGCCGTAAAGGAAATCTTTCTGAGGGTATTTTGTCATGCAGCAGCCAGCCCTGGGGAGAATATGACGCACCCTCAGTGTAACCACTGGCATTGACTGTGCCTGCCTGGGGACATTGGCTCCACTGAGTTCTACATGGTGGCCTAAGAGAATGATACAACCTGGAAATGGGAAAGCTATTAAATCTCATCACTGTCTTAAAGAAGATTTTAAGAAGGACAAGGATTCAATATAATTTCATATAAACTCGAACCTATACAATTTGTTAATCACTTTTCTACCTTACATATCATAGAGCCTAGGGTAAACTATAAAATTAATAGGACAGAAGAGTCACAAATGACATATTAATTGTAACAACGTATACATGCCCCATTAAAATTAAAACCATAAAATTCTACAAGACTTCAATTTGTAGATTTCAAATACATGAAAAAAATGTGAAACAAATAAACTTAGATGCAAAGGAGTAGAGTAATGAAAGTTTCCTTAATCCTGCCACCTTGTGTGCCTATATTACAATGTTATCTTTAAATGGCATAAGTACATTTCTTTCCTTCAATTAGCAGGCTCCTCTTCTTATTTGGAACTGTGCAGGTGCAATCATTACAATCGATGTGCAATCCTCAGTAAATGTGCTGTCTCTCCTTACTTCTTTCACTCAGTATGCAGGTCCTGATTTTACTTACTGCATATCCTGAACCAAATACAAAGAATGTAATTTCCTTATAAGCTCGTATATAGTTTTATCACTGCACTATCCAAGTTTTTCACTTACCTTTCACCTTTCAAACTAGAATATTTGACTGCAATCTCCCAGGGAAATTATTTTTCTTTTTTTTTCTGTCCCTCTACTGAAAACTTGAGCCAAACAATTTATCAAAGAATAACAGAATGGTTGAGGTTGGAAGGGACCTCTGGAGATCACCTAGTCCAACCCCCCTGCCAAGCAGGGTCACCTAGAGCACGTTGCACAGGATGGCATCCAGGCAGGTTTTGAATATCTCCAGAGAAGGAGACTCCACAGCCTCTCTGGGCAACCTGTTCCAGTGCTCTGTCACCCTCACAGGAAAGAAGTGCCCCCTCATGTTCAGCCGCAGCTTCCTGTGTTTCAGTTTGTGCCCGTTGCCTCTTGTCCTGTCACCGGGATTAACCCCTCTCAAATTTACCTCGACTGTGTCCATTAAATGACATGTACATGGAATTAGCAGCTGAAAATCTTAGTTTACTCCATGTACAGTAACTTACATACACTCATTTCATGAGTTCCAGCTGCTTGAATGTAGTATGTAGTACTCCTACATTCAAATTAAGTCTTTAACAAGAACATAACCAGAAACACTCAAATTATACTTCAAACACTTCAGTGATGACAGAAAGGAAGAATATGTTCATATTGTTGAACAGTTCTGCAGCTTATAACACAAGATAGTAACTACAAATTCAGGTCTTATTGGAGTTATGAGCCAATTCCCAGTGACCAAGAAGTCAGAATCTCAGATAAAACTCAAGACACTTTGGTAGGGACCAGTTCTCTATTGAAAAGTACTCTTATTTTCTGCACTTTGTTCATAGCACTGCCCTTCGTTTACTGGAAAAAGAACTGTTCCTAAAGTAAATGAGATTCAGGTGCCTTGAGGTATTAAAGATACAGAACAATGGCTACAGTACTTAAAGCCTTTGGCAAGGGGAGCAGTATTAGCTTAAATGAACATTCTCAAGATACTCTATTCAAGCTCAGCTGGAAGTAGTGGCACTGAAAAAAATGATGCTAGTTAGTCCTAGAATATTGCATATCCAGTGCTGCTAAAGTGATTTCAGTACAGATGTTTATTTAGAAGCCTCATTTTTACACTCTAATTATTATTGTTATGCAGCAACATACTGCAGGACACTCCATACCACATGTCGCTCATTTGCATTCCAGAAGAAAGACCTGTGGCTTGCTGGGACAGAGAATCTGCTCTGTTCAGCTGTTGAATGGTGACAGAGCCATGGGATCTAGGCACCTTATTCTTCTTTTCCCCAGCACTGAGTGAAAAGGGTACCTGGAAGTATATTTCCATTAAAATACAAGGTTTGGGTTTTGATTTTTGATTTGTCTTCACTGTGATAATTATGCTGAAATCTGTGAGGGTATCTTTGACCATGTGTTCTTCATTTAATAACATCCCAAAGCTAGGGGTTACCATGTGCCACTCGTAATATAAGAATAATGCTCATAGCATCTAGACAGAGAGTAGTTGTGAACCTGGGCTTAAAGTCATTAATCCTATTATTAAATGCATATATATGTGGATGCATATATATGTACGAGTCTTCAAATAATATACATATATATACACATGTGTAAATCTATGCACGAAGGAGAAGGGTTCAGGTCATTCAGGCAGCAAAAATACAGAAGCGCCTTTGATGGTCTACTTCCCTCCCCAACATCCCTGCTTAAGCAGAGCATTTGGCCTAAGCAGATAACCATCAATGGCAGTTGTGATGGATGTGTCTGGTCGTGATGGTTGTATCCAGGATTCGGGCAAAACAGAAGACAAATAGACAAGGGCTAATTTGAGCAACGCCACCCCCCACACACACACCCCCAAACACAGTGCTGGCCAAATTTGGAAGAAAATCCAATTCAAGCCAAATCTGGGAGAAACAAACATCTGTATGCAAATGTGACCATGAGTCAATCATATTACCCCACACATAGTGAGCAGCCCAAAAGCCCTTTGATATCTCCTGAAATGACAGCGGGTTGCATGCCAGGACACCTCCCAAGGTTACTTCTGCAGATTGAGAGGACCCCTATTGCTACAGAGTCGGTAAGCAGACTGGGAAAGTAACAGCATGCTGACACACTGTAATGGTGCTTTGTGATCAAACTTCATAATCTTAGCTAAGTAGCACATAGTAGCACGCAATGCATATGATCCTTTAGACAAACTATTGGCCAAGTCTGGGACTAGGAATGGACTCAACTGCACCTAGGCTCCTTGCCTCTTCGGTTCAAGGAGTTTAGAAAGCAAGGGGGTCCACTCCGAACCTCATGACACAATGGGAGGGTTTCCTTGATGTAATGTCACTTAACCAAGTGCCTTATGCAGTCTTTATGTAGTATATAACGTCCTTCATTTAGCGTATCTTCCAATTATAATCAGGTGTACCTTGCTATTATCGAATCTTTAAGTCGCATAAGCTTTATTATCAATAAATCATATTGCTGCTTTTCTCTTTCCAGTGAAATGCCTATTATCATCTTTTTTTTTTTTTTCCCACCCGCAACAGCACCTTTTCTAGAAATTGTTGTGAAGAGCAATAGTTCTTGTTGGATCAAGAAAAGCAACAGGAACTGATGTCTGCTTTCTGAATGGGTGAGCAGAACCCTAAATACAAGAATGCAGAATAACAGATGAAATAAGAACTGGAAAGAGGGTCAATGGCAGCTCCTATGCACAGCTGAAAAACCATGGTTACTTAAATTTTGCCCTTCAACATTCAACGTATTTCTTTTGTACTGCCAAACAAATCTTCATACTCTTTTCCAAATATCTATAACACACTATCTATAGCATCACTTTCCGTCCCTGCATCATCCCTCTGTCTTCTCCCTCAAGTCCTGGCTAAGGCTGGCCTAGCTATAGGAGAAAAACAATTTTTGTATTTCTTAATAGCATATGACTGGCAACACTTCTCCCTTCAGCTCTTCACATGCCTTTAACAAAGTATAGTCCCACTGGTTATTGAGGACATGTTTGGGGTGCTACAACACACAGCAAGACCAAGAGATACAGTGTTGTTGTCTTGTATGATGGATTTTTTTTTTTTAATCCTTTCTGGAGTTATAGTCCAACATCCTTGGGCACTGAATGTATAGTATTACATATTAGTCCTACTAATATCATGCCAAAAAAAACAAGCTGCCTGGCCTTGGCCTCAGGCTAGGTGCCACATATTGGAAAGAAGTCCTTTCAGTTGTCATAAAACTTCACAAAAACACAGTAGGGTTAAAGTGAATATTGAGACAGAACTGCATCTGGACCCAAACAGTGAACTGAGCTGTTCACAGTTATCTCCACTAAATACAATGTTCAGACAAAGTAGATAGACACTTCAGGAAAAAAAAAAAAAAAAAGATGCCCCCCCGCAACAAAAGCGTGTCATGAAAATGTCATTGAAAATGCCTTAATACTTCTGCTCATTAGAACAGTGTCTCTGTCACTTTACTAGCCCATTGCTGAAGGTGACAAACTTTAATATGTATACTCTGCCCTTGGAAGCCAGCCAACTTAATCTTAAAAATTCAACACTATCACAGAAATGAAGCTAACTAAATTTAATTATATAATTCTGTTAAATGCATTCCTTTGGGAGCTCTTTGACTCTCTGACAATAGGTATATGTATAAAACAAATAAAGCAGCTAGACCAAAAAGCCACCTTATCTCCATATATTGCAAAATATTTTAAAATAGCTTATGTCAAGATTTAGCATGGAAGAATGAAAGAATGCCAAAATCTTGGAAAGGTCATATTATAAAGATTTTCTGTTGACTGACAAATATAGTTTGCATAGTTTTTATTATTATCATTATATCAAAGAAAAAGTTGAATGTATGCCCTACAGGGGTGCTTAACAGTTCAGCCCCAAAACAAATGCCCAGAATCCACAGTGCAGCCCCAGAAAGAGAAAGGACAAACTGATTCCCATGACTTGGCTATATTGACATCACAGACATAAATTAAACCCAGTTGTCAAGCCTGTCTTCATCAGATGTAAATTCTCTTCCTTGTTCACTGTGCACATATATACGTATACATATGCTGGTGTGTGTGTATAGATATATGTACACATGCACACACTTAGTCTTGCAATAAATGAAAAGAGGAACCCAAACTGCTCAGTGATGATTAACTTTCTAAGTGAAGTTCAAATTTAGCACTCAAAGGTTATATCATAATGCTTCCTGCATTAAAAGGCTGAATTAAGATTATAGAGCCAACCTTGACCTTTGATCATCATCTCCTCATCCTCTGCAATTAAACACCTCAAGATCTGTTGGGTCAGTCCCATCACCTTTGAAATTAATGGTGTCAGGCTATGCTACTTTGACATATGGTAGCACTAAGTAAACACCAAATATGCAAATAGCATTAGTTTTCCTCTACAGTGGGATTATCTGCATAATAGTATTTTCAGTGTTACAAATAATTTTTCTTGCCAAGTCTGCTTGTAAGATTTATGTCTGGAAGACATTAAAAAAAATGTAAATCTACCAATTTAAGACTACTATCAGGTCTTTACGGATTTACTCCAGAAGAGTTACACTTCAGTGACTCTACAGTCACCATTGGAATTGGTCAAGCAATTCATTATGAAATAAGGTCATTGCAACATGGATTTTTGTTTATATTATGCTTACATGTGAACTCTGACTTTATCATAATAGAACAAGAAAGACATTCTTTGGATCCAAAGGATTTAAATGTTACAAGGTCTCGTTTTATTACTTCTACCACATCAAACTTAAAGCATCTGTGAGATCTGGCTTGACTTCTCCAAGTACTTTTCCCTCTTCACACCAGATTATTGTTGATTCATCTGCATCAGCACTTCTGTGGAAAACCTGCTGTTTGACACTGCCAGACTTGATAACTTGCTTCTCCTCATGCCCAATATTTCCAAGGCAATATTTCATATTTCCACATACAGGCTATGTAAATATCTGTTACTTTTTTAGTCCAGTTCCCTCCCTAGTCACGAGATGTCAGCTATTTCATAAGATCATGAACTGTTTCGGTCACACATCTTATCTGTATGTATTTTAACAGACATGAACATTTGAACAATGGATGTTACTGAAACAAATCATTATTGACCAAAGTATATTTTTAAAATGTTTAATCCAAATCCCTCTCTTTCTCAGACACTAGAAATATATAAATGTAATAACATCCTTTAACTGTTTTCAAGATATTTACTATCCTGAGGGCCTGAATCTTCATTTTTTTTTCCAGAAAGAAGTTTATTAATTAACTGTACCGTCTCAATGAGATTGGCAGCATCTAAATTTCTATTCTGAATAACAAAACACATAAATGCTAAATATCATTTTTAGCAGAACAATGATGCATAGTCTTTCCAGTAGTAGTATTAACATATACATATAATACTGTGCAACATATAATATGTATTATTAATATAATGTGTATACCTATATATCTCAGTAAATAACAGAGATTTGCCTTGCGATCTAATCTCAAATCTCTGTTTTTGTTAGTAGACTCTCAGGTTAGTGCATTTTGATGAATTTATCTACGACTTTTGGAAGTCACCCTTAAAAATGGGTATTGCATCCTAATAGCCATCACTGTTTAAAACCATTCTATGTAAGAAACCATTGCCACAGTGAAATTAGATAATCATTATTATCATAATCCACCCAAAAATTGTTTATAGACATGATTAGAGAAACAGAACTTATTTCTTTAAGACTTTAGAGGTTGAAAAACAAATATAACAAAATTAAACCAGAACAAGGCTTCGTTTTTTTTGTTTTTTTTGTCAGGAGTTGGACTCGAGGGACCCCTTATGGGTCCCTTCCAACTCGGGATATTCTATGATTCTATAAGGCTTTCCAACAAGAGACTATTGATAGGTTGCCTTCAGCAGTCTATAGGCTAATACATTTAATCTTCATTTTCTTCTTCATACTTTTATCCCCCTCCGTTCACCTTATGCTATTCTATCTTTTTGATGAGAGATACTACTTTTCTTCCAAAAGGATAAGCACAAAACTTTTGATGTTCAAAACCAAAGGTCAGGCCTCAAAATAATCAAGACAGTTTTTATCTTCTAATTACTCCTTTATATTTTTATTATCATTATTTCTTTGGTCTTCTTATATTTAAAATTTTGCATTTTATTTATGGAGGATAACAGTTTTGTTTTTATTCATATATACTGCTAATGAGAACCAGGTACTTTTCCCTGAAAAATCTTTCTTCAGTTCTATTTTTTTTGTCATTCACTACTTGTAAGGTTTTCTGGAACAATATTACCATTAAAAGTTCTTTTTGTAAAAAAAAAAAAAAAAAGCTGAAATTCTCTGAAATTCTCTTGCAAGTCCTTTTGTCTAGGAGCTAGACGTTAAATAAAATTATTTACTGGACTGACAGAAAAGAAAAAAAATCTGTTAGGCACACTGGAAAGCTTAAATGAAAAGCTAGATTTCATTTCACTACTGTCTACTTATTTTTCATTGATACTTTGACTACTCTTTTCCCGTTCAAGGATTTGTATTTCACTATAACAAATTTCCAAATGTCCACTAGATTTGCATCTAAATTTACTTGAAACATTTCTCTTCAGGTAAGAAATGAAAAAAAAAAAATTCTTTTGGAATTTGTATCACCATCTACTTACATATAATCAATTTTCCATAAAACACATCAACATCACCTTGATAAAAATAAAGCCCCAGTGTGAAGACTTGCAACAAAGATGTGTTTGTCCTTACTTCCTATATCATATAAAGAGGAATCACAGAATTTGTTGTGATTTGATCAAGACAGAGAAGAACGAAGAGAAGAGTAAGACAAAGAGAATCAGAGATCTCCACCTTTCTGATCTTGTATATGCTGGGGTCCACACCACCTCTTCGTCATTTCTAGTGTCATTGGATGCCTTTCTCTGACTTATTGAAGGGAGAGGAGAGAGAAGCAAGGATCAGAACAATGACCATGAAAGAACTAAATACTTCTAAGACGGGTTTTGGTTTTGAGGCAATAGTCTAACTGCTGTGGGAAGCAAGGGGTCAACTGAATTGTTCCAAAGACATCCTGAAAACATACCACCTTCTTTCATTTCTACCATAGTGGCACCAGAAAGTAGTCAAGTAGTCAGGTTCTTTAGTTCTTCTATTTGTAGCCTTTCTGGGTTACGGCACATGCACCTTTTTCAGATTCACCATTTCTGAAAAAGTTTTGCATGACTTCACCATGAATCATCTAACATTTGATGTTTCCTGGAGTCTGACTGAGGAATCTCAACTGTCTCTTTTCTAGAGCAACATTTGTAATATTTATTTGTGCAGAAATCTTGGAAATGTTAATCTAATTATCAAAGAAAAGTCTTGTTTGTTGAACTCATGGCTTTTAAGTCAGTTTGATGAATTTTGGAAGCATCAACTACTATATTAGATTTGCATTTCAGAAGAATTTAATTTATAAATTAATTCAATCACATTGCATTCTTACATTACAGACTCTATATAAATTCAATAATTTAAAATGTCATCCTGATGACATAACACTAAACACAAAGATATATCCTTTAACTTTCACATCAGCCAGTGCATTTCAAGGTATGTGATATGAATACACAAAGTTAATTTAGTTATGAATTCAGTTTAAGACATTTCAATTCTGTGATTCACTTAGATTCATGTAACAGCATGCTATGTCAAAACTCCTACTGTAATTGTCAGTCTAGCTGATGGAGCCTAGCAAATGATTTAGCTGAAAAGCCACAAAAAAAAACTGAATTCCTTTATTTAAGAGTGGCTGTAAAGTGGCATTTGAGACGCCCAAACATATCCCATCTAGCCTCCTCAAGATCCAGGGCCATATATATCATATTCTTGCAAATATCTTGGAGATGCTCCTAGAGCCTCTAAAATAGTATTAGATGCCTATTCCTGTGTAACTAAATCAAGTCTTAGCTATCTATTTTAAGATGAGCTAAATTGCTGTCTGGCCTGAGCAGAATGAGAATGAAAGAAGAAAGCATGTAGCTATTTAACATATAGATGCTTAAACTGAATTTGATACCTACAGGATGTTTATATACACAGAGGTAAACATTTGCATGATAGAGGATCAAAATACAGTTTGAAATCAGATGTTAAGAGTAAACTTCAATATTCATATAAAAAGTAAGAGGCTGATATTATTACTAGCTATACAAGTTGGTTGTTCTGAATTCTGTTATAGGAAGCAAGAGAAAATCTATAAACAATCTTTGGAGACAAAATAGTTTTGAAAATATTTACAAGTCATTTTAGTTCTTTGTATTCCATTTTCTCTACTGCCTGGAGGAACATAATTTACTACTGACTTAAGAATCTAGGATATGGAATTAACTGTACCTGTATTTTCTCCTTCCTCCACTTTTGCTAAAAGGGTACCTGATAGGCCACTTCCCCTAAACAGTTATATGGCTTTCAGTCCTTTTCCAGGATGGATATAATCTGTTACTAGGAAATTGTAAAATGGATGAGATGCTGCCTACAGTCTGAGAAAGAAACTGTTTCTTACTACAAATAATAGATATTAATGCATCCTCATTACATGTTAGGATTCTTTCCTCTTCAATTAGAACTGCAAAAACAGACATCACAGTCAGATTTTATTATTATATTGGCATGAGATTTGAAGTTTTATTTTTTTGGTCAGAAATAATAACTTAGTTGTGACAAGAAGACCCATCACAATCAAATGGCAAGGGAAACAGGTTTGCTAAAAGTGTATTTGTTACATCACTATATATTAGCAAGTATCTCAGCAACAAAAGAATTAATAGTAAAAGAAACTTGTTATCACATGGAAGGCTTTTCTTCAAACAATTATTTCCTCGAGCATTGTCTATGCTGTAAACCATTAAAAGAGTATTAACAATGCCTTCTGCCCAAATACACCATTTTCTTTTTCTTTCCCAATATCTACATCATTACCTTATTCTCTGTAAGTACAGGTATTACTTATTTTTCTCTCACCATAAATTGATATACCCTTTAATGAAGTCATACCTAAACCAACTATCTAGATTAACTCTTTTAGGTTTCAGCCTTGTTTATATCTAGTCCATCAAGACTCTTCACTTAAAATCATAACTCTACCCACTGCAGAGATCGTATTGCTCCTTTACCTAATCATTGCCATGCTTGCTTGCTTGCTTTGGTTGTTTTCTTTTTTCTTTTCCCCAGTGCCAATTTTTCACTGAGACAAGCAAATAGCTGACACATACTGCAGTTTAAGCAGTATGCATAACTTCTATCAATTTAACAACCAGAAGATGCACTCTGTGTTCACCTGTTTATCTCTTCTGTATTAGGCATCTGTTTTGCAAATACAGGTATAAGGTATTTATTGTGTACAAGAAGATGTTAAGCCAGACTGCTGACCTCCTGCAGTGTCAGAAGGACAGGGAAGAATGAAGAATGAACAGATTCCAATCACTTGATTCCTAACAAGCATCAACTTCAAGAAAAACCCAAACTTCAAGAAAAACTCTTTCATTTCTAGGAACCAGCAACTGTCTTTTCCATCTGTACAGAACACTTAATGTAAGTTCCAACAATCCAACCTCTATAAATTCCTATAGTCAGACTGGAAGCCGTTTCTACTTACCAAGGCATCCCTATAGTTTCAATGAAAAACTTCATGGGCTAATCTACCAAGCATACATTGGAAAAGGAGACAGATCAGACCTTGACCCTATAAGTTACAGGTTCCTTGTCATGGTTACTGAACACTTTCATGGAAGAAAAGGACCTTGGAAAAAGCTCAGACAAGCTTACAAATGGAGTGTAAGAATAATGAAGGCAGAGTTAGTCAACTTCCCTGACCTCCACAAATCCAGTAAAAGCAAGGGAGGGGACCTAGGAAAGTGCATCTCCTGTGAGCAATAAATTTTCTGAACTTCCACACCACTTCAAGAAGCTGTTAGAGTTCTTGACTTCTGTACAAAGACTTGTAATGGCGGTTCAAACATTTAAATAACTCAAATAGTGCAGACATCTTCATTCTTAATTTTTTTTCTGTTACTCCTTTTCCACTTCAGGTTTCTTGTCATATTGCTATGAATGCCTATTTTTACAAAACTACTTTATTGTGTGTGTATGGATCAATGCTCTAAACCAGCATCTCTGCGCTACAGTTAAAAGCATCACAATACACTTAAATCACGAAGACATGCAAATCTGCATTCCAAACTAATTTGGAGTCATTTTTAATCTGTTTCCAGTGCTCTTTTTCTGTTAATTACTTTACCACTGTGTAACCACCTTACATCATACTTTCTTCTCCTCCTCTTCTTTGAGGAGGGGGAGTGAGAGAGCGGCTGTGGTGGAGTTCAGCTGCCCGGCAGGGTAAAACCACTACACACTGTGATAATACTTACTTAAAGGAATTAATAGAATAGCAGGCTCTTCTGAGAGTTATTTCTGTGCTAGTGCATTTGGTCTTCATTGAAGAAAGCTTATTTCTCTCATCCATTGTCAGATTTCTTTGTTACTAACACAATTAATGTAACTAGGGATCCCATGCAGAATATTTGTTTTAGGGAACATGACGTTTTTAAATTTTTAAGATGAACTGTTGTAAGGCTTAATTTCATATATTTTCTTTCTTGTTTTTGTTTTTCATTCAGATTTAACATCTAGTTGTTATCTGAACACTTGCTGTTTTCTGAAGGAAAGTCAGGTTGTATTTTATGACCAGTGTCTATTTAAGATAATCAATGATGAAAAATATATAAAGGAAAAAAACATTTACGAGCATATATAAGCAGGAGAAAGGCCTTTCCTACAGTAAGACATTTTATAAATGGTTGTTACAATGAAATGGTTATTCTTACCCATAAACATGTTTAACATTACTCAGGATGATGAACAATAGTAGTTGCAAAAAGCTTATGATAAATTAGTTGTATTTCTTTTACGTTCACTGTTTCCTTCACAACAGAAAAGATTTTCTTACACATTATATATTCAGGATTTCTGATAATGGACTGAAAAACTGTGTGCATACATGCTATGGCTATATATAATGTATTGCTTTTAGGAACCAATAGAATAATGTGTATATAGAAATAGATATTTATTTTTAATTCATCTTAAAAAGAATATAACAAGACTTCATACTATCAGAATGAACCCCAGTAATTGAACAAGTTACTGCAGGGGAGTGTTAGGTTGCATAGTACGTTTGAAAAACAAACAAACAAAAGGGAATTTTCTCTAAAACTAAACTACATATGTTATTTTAAACTTTATGTTTATAATCTCACGTTTATTTCATAAAATAACTATGAGCTGATAATAATGCATCATTCATGTAACTGCAATTATTTTAACTAGCTCTACATAAATAGTTAACTAGCTGCATTGGTTAAACTATAAATGACACGATCTCTCATAACTAAATCTTACTAAACTACAGAAAACCAATAGTTTTGTATTTAAATAATCAGCAGAGGAACACATCCTACCTAACAGAAGAAGCTTATGCTATGTAAAATTAAAATGAACTTGGCCATTATAACAACATAAGACTATTCTTTCATAAATTTGCATCAATCTTCAATTTCCAATCAAGCCTAGGTGCCAGGAACATAGCCCAGTAAAAAAGAAAAAAGTATGGTACATTCTCCTACTCTGTGATGCTTTTCAAAGACAATTTGAATCAGTTTTAGAAGATTTTTTTTTAGAGAAAATTAATATTCTTTTATTTAAAATACTTCTAAAAGTTTTTATTCTGTTAAATAAAAATGGTATACTAATTAAACTATGTGGTGGGGAAGTTATGCAATTATGCAGCAGAAGGCATGTATGTGTGCGTGTGGAAAAATATATATATGTGTAAATATTATTCAATGTCTTTATCAACGACCTGGGCACAGAAGTTGAGTGCACACTAAGTAAGTTTGCGGTTGATACTAAATTGGCAGGAGCTGCCTATTTCCTTGATGGTAGAGAGGTCCTACAGAGAGATCTTGATAGATTAGAGAACCAGGCAATCACCAGCAGTATGAAATTAAAGAAGAAATGTTGGATTCTGCACCTGGGATGGTTTAATCCTGGATGTGTATATAGGCTAGGGGTTTTGGTTGATGCCAAGCTCAATATGAATCAACAATGTGCCCTGGTGGCCAAAAGGGACAACCATATCTGGGGGTGCATTAAGCACAGTATAGCTAACAGATCAAAAGTGACTGTCCCACTATAATCAGCATTGGTGTGGCCTCACCTCAACTATTGTGTGCAGTTTTGGCCTCCACAATGTAAGAAGGATATAAAAATATCAGATGTTTCCAAAGGAGGGAAAAAAAAAGATTGTTTAATTCAAAGATGATTTATGAGGAGCAGCTAAAGTCACTTTGTTCAGCCCAGAGAAGAGGAGGCTGAGGGGAGGCCTCATGGCAGCCTGCAGCTTCCTCACGAGGGGAGCGGAGGGGCAGGCGTTGATCTCTGCTCTCTGGTGACAGCGACAGGACCCGAGGGAATGGCATGGAGCTGTGACAGGGGAGGGGCAGGCTGGGTGTTAGGAAAAGGTTCTTCACCGAGAGGGTGGTCGGGCGCTGGAACAGGCTCCCCAGGGAAGTGGTCATGGCACCGAGCCTGCCAGAGTTAAAGGAGCGTTTGGACAATGCTCTCTGACATCCGATTTAACTCCTAGCTAGCCCTGTGTGGAGTCAGGAGTTGTACTCAATGATCCCCATGGGTCCCTTCCAACACAGCATATTCTATGAGTTTTATGATAAAATCAGAAAATACAACTGCTGTGAAGAGATATTTAAAATACAGCTAAACAACAAAGATTAAGGCTCACCCTAAAAATGAATTAGAAACACTGTTATGTTTGAAGCCTCTACCTTCACATGTGCAAGGCCATAGCAAGGGTAATGAAGCTAAATAAAAATGTTGCCAATAATCTGTTTTCACTTTTTCTTTCTTTCTTTCTTTCTTTCTTTCTTTCTTTTTCTTTCTTTCTCTCTTTCAGAAGTAAAACTAGAAAAATCTATATGCTTTTCTGTATTTCAGTCTTTACCTCTCCCCCTAAAATGTTAGATTTTATGTGACTAATAGAAATAGTTAAAGATTCTCAGGCAGATGCTCAGTTTTGTTACTGACTGGGGCTGCAAAATGATTGGAACTATTTCCATAGCTGTAGTTATTTCCAGTTTGAAACCAGCAGTCAGATCTGAATTTGAACCTTCAAAGTTCAATACCATTGAATGAACCACAGACGGTATTTTTATGGCTGATAAATACCTAATGAATTTAGTTTAAGTTTGTAAAAAGTTGGAGAAGGCATTTCAGGAAAACTAACAGACATCTGTAATGTAATTTACAACACATTATTTTAACTTCTGTTGTTACCTATTTTTGTCTGGATCTTAAGCTTGGTTTCCAGCCTCTCTCGTGTGTCTGAACAGGACTTGTTCACTTGTATGTGTTCTTCACTTATTATCTAGCTGACCAAACCAATTAATGTTTGTAAGCATCCAAACGCATAAGCCCGCACAAAGACTCAACTGCAGAAAAGTAAATAGAATACTGCAGCCATCATTATTAAGGACAAATGGAAGACAAATGAGATGTCTGTGTCTAAAGTGAGAATTTCTAGTTACAGTTGTAAAAGCAACCTTACTTTAAAACGTGATTTTAAAAGCAACAAAGTCACTACTAAGAGCATATTCAATTTGAAAAGACATCTGAATTCCTACATACACTGTACAAGGTGATAAAGATGATTTCTAAACACTATTTAACTGACACACCAATGCAAAACTCTGGCTGAATAAATCATAAAAACCTATTTCATCTTTTGCAATATAACCCATTGTAGCACCTTAATATAAATCCCAATCCAGCCTTCCTCCTGGGCCCCATTGACCTGAGCTGTTATTAGACTGGGCCATTATTGGAGATACTGTAATAAAAGTTTCCAGGCAGGGAGGGAAAAGATGAAAATGGTAAGAAAATACCAGTTTGACACGAATGACAATATTTCAACTTTTTTTCAGCACTAAAGGAGGTAAAGTTTGACAGAAACTAGTAAGTACTGACTGTAATACCAGGTATATATGTGTGTGTATATATAAATAATTTCTGGGTGTTTGTGTTGAATACATACATTAACTCTTTGTGTGGCTCATCCCAGTTATAGTTCCTGCCTGTGTAGGTAAACAACAAGCAACTGTGTGATGTCACAACCACTGAAAGACTTAATATCTTGTAAATTCTGCTTCACATAATCACAGAATCATTTAGGTTGGAAAAGACCTCCAATATCACCTAGTCCAACTTATAACCTAATACTACCAAGCCCTCCATATTAAACCATGTCACTAAGCTCTATATCTACACATCTTTTGAATACCTCCAGGGATGGTGACTCAACCACTTCCCTTGGCAGCCTGTTCCAATGCCTCACAACCCTTTCGGTGAAGGAGTTTTTCCTAATATCTAACGTAAACCTCCACTGGCTCAACTTTAGCCTATTCCCCCTTGTCCTATCACCTGGCACATGGGAGAAGAGACCAACCCATGTTGACTGGGTCTGATCACCTGGTTGCCCTGCAAGTGCCGTGTGATGACAGTCAAGATAATCTGCCACATGAGCTTCCCTGGCACTGAAGTCAGACTGACAGGCCTGTACCTTCCTGTGTCCTCCCTCCGACCCTTCTTGTAGATGGGTGTCACGTTTGCTAGCCGCCTGTCGACTGGGACTTCCCCTGACAGCCAGGATTGCTGATAAATGATGGAAAACAGCTTGGTCAGCACTTCCGCCAGCTCTCTCAGCACCCTTGGGTGGATCCCATCTGGCCCCGTAGACTTGTGCACATCTAAGTGGTGTAGCAGGTTGCCAACCATTTCCTCGTGGATTATGAGGGCCACATTCTGCTCCCCGTCCCCTCCCAGCAGCTCAGGGGGCTGGGTACCCAGGGAACAAGTGGTCTTGCTGCTAAAGACTGAGGCAAAGAAGGCATTAATCACCTCCGCCTTTTCCTCATCTCTT
>VXAA01005997.1:39580-54890 GCA_013399115.1 Anseranas semipalmata
AAGGTAGCAGTTTTACTGACCCCCCTCCTGACTTCGCCAAGAATAGAGAACTCTGCCATTTCGTTGTCACTCTGCCCCACACAGCTCCCGACCACCACGTCTCCCACCAGTCCTTCTCTGTTTGTGAACAGAAGGTCTAGTGGGGCACTCCCCTGGCAGGCTCACTAACCAGCTGTGTCAGGAAGCAATCTTCCACGCTCTCCAGGAACCTCCTAGACTGCTTCCTCTGGGCTTTATTGTATTTCCAGCAGATATCTGGGAAGTTGAAGTCCCCCATGAGAATGAGTGCTGGGGATTGCATGACTTCTGCCAGCTGCTTGTAGAACTCCTCATCTGTCTCCTCATCCTGGTTTGGCGGTCTATAACAGACCCCCACCAGGATGCCCACCTTGTTGGCCTTTCCCCTGATCCTAACCTATAGGGACTCAAATTACAGCACATACAAGTTGCAGCACAATGATACAGTGCTGTACCGGAAACAAAACACATTATTTTCTTTCTTTGAAGCACCATATAAGCCCATATACTTTCTACCAGTTAGCTTAGTCCTTGTATTGACAGCTGCAAGCTATTTCTGTCTGTCTTCATTTCTCCAGCTATGCCCATGCAGGAGTTCCTTGATAATAAGACTCAGTCTTGATTCTGAATTTCTTTATGTCAGCCAGCTTCCTGCAGGAAGAGAAGTCTGGATAAGAAATTAAAGGTGAGAGTATTGTGAACAGTAGTTAATAAGGATGAAGGTTATTTCTTTGCTTCTGAAATAAAAAGAGCCAGCCTTCACTACTATCCTTAGACTAATTTTACTAAAAATGTGAACTCTTCTACTCAATGAAACTCCATGTTTCAACTGCAATATATTCACCATAGAAACTAGTTCAGTCCACCAGCTAGCCTTTTAATATTGCTCATTTATATATATATAATGTATATATAATAATATATAATGTGTATATATATATACATGCAGTCATCATTTTATTTTCTACCCTTCCTGTGCAACAGATACATTTTTCTTCCTTAATGTTGTCACAGGTAGCAAACGCACATAACTGTGAAGGAACAAATTTGTGAGCAACAAAGTAGTAAGTACTGGACTGTTCCACCCCTTCAAGTAAATCTGAAATGGAAACTAGGCAAAACCATTCGGGAGAACAGTTCTCCTTTTGCCCATTTGCCCTTTGCTGTTGTCCTGGTTTCAGCTGGGATAGAGTTAATTTTCTTCTTAGTAGCTGGTACAGTGCTGTGTTTTGAATTCAGGATGAGAACAATGCTGATAACACACCGATGTTTTAGTAGTTGCAGAGCAGTGCTTACACAGAGCCAAGGACTTTCCAGCTTCTCGTGCTGCCCTGCCAGCGAGGAGGCTGGGGGTACACAAGGAGCTGGGAGGGGACAGAACCAAGACAGCTGACCCAAACTGGCCAAAGGGATATTCCATACCATATGACGTCATGCTGAACAATTAATATGGGGTNAAACTGTCTTTATCTCGACCCACAAGTTTTTTTTTCAATTCTCTCCCCCATCCCACTGGGGGAGGGGGAGAGTGAGCGAAGGGCTGTGTGGTGCTCAAGCTGCCTGCTGGGTCAAACCACAACAGCTGTCTGCCATTAAATGTACGTATCTTTTCCCGGCTCTCCTACTCAAGTTGTTGCAAGCATCACACTGAACATTGGTTTGTTACTGGGTATATCTCTTAATTGAGCTTCTCAATTGAGTCTTAAAAACTAGAATACCTCATAACATCATTCTGAAGGCGTTTAAAGCCCTCTTCATTAAAATAACCAAAAACTTCCTATCTGTAATAATAATAAAAAAAAAATCACTAAATCTTATCTCTTCAATTTTCATCATGATTCTTGAAAGAATTACAGTTCTTGTTCACTAATCCTTCTCCAGATTCTTTGATATATTTTACCAGTATTAAAGCATAACGTGATAGCAGGGCTGAGTATTCTGATTTCAGTGATGAGAGCAGTAAAGACCAGAAGACAGTTATTTGATGTGAGAGCTTCTTCTAGATATTTCTATAGCAATAACTTTGAAAGTACAGATAAAGTACATAATTTTTGCCAGATGGCATCAATTCAGCCTCATATATAATTTTTGTCAGATAAACAGTTCATAGTGTAAGAATCTGAAGGAACAAGGGACGCAAAAGGAACTATTATATTACTAAGGAATTCATTTTGAATATTTCTAACTAAAAAAATATTAAATACATGTTTATCTGAGGATCTGAGGAACATAAAGTGTTCAGTTTTAAACTTGATTCTAAACAGGCATTCCAAACTATTTGAAAGCAACCTTTAACCATAAGCATAAAACACAAAAGGATACATTCCTCCCATTCAGAGATGAGGTTTGTGTCTTCTACCAATAACCACCTGATCATACAATTGAAAGGTTCCGTCAAACAAATATATATCTGAAATGTTGATATAACAACAAGCACAGACTTCTGGGTACCACTCTTCAACTAACAGCTGTTTACTGTAGTGTATCTCCTGAAGCTGAAAGGCTTTGTAACTCTTCATAAGAATATTCAGTATCACAAGCTAATTGGTATTGTATTGTATTGTATTTTTTTTTAAAATATCCTCACTCTACACATCAGCACTGGCAGTTGGAAATTATGTATGTGCTACAAAAGCAGTATGTGCCTTAGAGGACTTTAGAAAAAGCCCTTACGTACCTCCAGATTAAAAAGAAATATGTTTAGAAAAAACATGAATACAGGTTGACATGACAAATTTTAAAGAATGACTGATTATCAAAATGAATCATTTATCTATAATTGCTAGAAAGCCCAATATCAGATACTTGAGGTTTTCTTTGTCTAGGATTTTTTGTCTAGGACTTTTGAGAGGATTAATTATGGTATTTCAAATGGCATTATGGAATAATTGAATCACAGAATCATAGAATATCCCGAGTTGGAAGGTACTCACAAGGATCATCAAGTCCAACTCCTGGGTCCACACAGGACCACCCAAGACACAGACAATATGTCTGAGAGCATTGTCCAAATGCTTCTTGAACTCTGGCAGGCTTGGTGCCGTGACCACTTCCCTGGGGAGCCTGTTTCAGTGCACAACCACCCTCTCAGTGAAGAACCTTTTCCTAACATCCAACTGTTGCAACCCCCCCTGTCACAGCTTCCTGTCATTCCCTCAGGTCCTATCGCGTGTCACCAGAGAGCAGAGATCAACGCCTGCCCCTCTGCTCCCCTCGTGAGGGACCTCTAGGCCGCCATGAGGCCTCCCCTCAGTCTCCCAGTCTCCTCTCCTCTAGGCTGTACAAAACAAGTGACCTCAGCTGCTCCTCATACGTCTTGTCCTCTAGGCCCTTCACCATCTTGGTAGCCTTCCTTTGGATGCTCTCTAATAGTTTCACATCCTTTTTATACTGCGGTGCCCCAAACCACACACAGTACTCGAGCTAAGGCTGCACCAGGGCAGAGCAGAGCGGGACAATCACTTCCCTCGACCGGCTAGCAATGCCATGCTTGATGCACCCCAGGATACGGTTGGCCCTCCAACACACTGCTGGCTCATGTTCAACTTGCCGTCAACCAAAACCCCCAGATCCCTTTCTGCAGGGCTGCTCTCCAGCCTCTTGTCCCCCAGTCTGTACGTGTAGCCAGGGTTGCCCCTTCCCAGGTGCAGAATCTGGTACTTGCTCTTGTTAAACTACATGTTCTTCCATGTTTCTGGTGATAGGATGAGGGGGAATGGGCTAAAGTTGCGCCAGGGTAGGTTTAGGTTGGATATTAGGAAAAAATTCTTTACTGAAAGGGTTGTTAGACATTGGAACAGGCTGCCCAGGGAGGTGGTTGAGTCACCATCCCTGAAGGTATTTAAAAGACATTTAGATATAGAGCTTAGTGACATGGTTTAGTGGAGGACTTGTTAGTGTTAGGTCATAGGTTGGACTAGGTGATCTTGAAAGTCTCTTCCAACCTAAATGATTCTGTGAAATACATATCGTTGGCAATTGCTCAGCTCTCTAATTTGTCAAGATCTCTCTGCAAGACCTCTCTACCCTCAGAGTCAACAGCTCCTCCCAATTTAGTATCATCAGCAAACTTACTCAAAACACCTTCTAGTCCTACATCCAAGTAATTTATGAAAACATTAAAGAGAACTGACTAAAATGGAGACCCAGGGAACCCCACTAGTGACTGGCCACCAACCTGATGCAACCCCATTTACTATAACCCTTTGCTTCCAACCCGTCTTCACCCACGGTATTGTGTTTTTATCTAGCTGTATGCTGGACATTTTGTCCAGAAGGATACTGTGAGAAACGGTATCAAAAGCTTTACTGAAATCCAAAAAGATTATATCAACTGGCTTCCCTTGGTCAACTAGATGGGTGACCTTGTCATAAAAGGAAATTTAGTTCCTTAAGCAGGACCTTCCCCTCATGAACCTGTGTTGGCTATGAACAATGACCACATTGTCCTTCAGGTGTTTCTCAATAATTCCCAGAATAATTTTCTCCATAATTTTACCAAGCACTGAAGTGAGACTGACAGGCCTGCAATTACCACTGAAGTGTTGTCATTTTCATGGCTACTGTTACACACTTATCTGAAAACATATTAATTTAAACATAAATAAATGTTCTCCTTAAGTGAGTAGCATAATGTGTAATATTTTGTGGTTTTCTTATAAAGAAAGCCATCACCATCAGAAGAAAAATGAAGAAGAAACATGCTGAAAATTCTATTGAATAAATGATGTGATATAAAATGTCTCACAGGTTATATAAAGGGCTCAAAGAACAAATGTTTAAAAAGGCACATCAAGTAAAAAAATCCTTCACCACACACAACCCAGACAGCATTCCCTCCCTGCACCCCTTCAAATGGAAGACAGTAGTAGACATTAAGCACCACAGGACTCTTCAGGTGCTGGCAAAGTATTTTCCTATTTTCCTTGCAACATCAGAATAGTTTCATCATGCATTCCTTGTCTAGCCCCTCAGCTGCCTTATTTTTCTTTTTTCCTCTTTCTATTGTGTGTGAATAGCAACACCATATATAGATAGGCAGAGAGAGAGGAACATTGCTTCATCTGTTCACCTAACAATAACCAAATGTTTCAAACCTTTGAACAATAAACTAGTGAACTTTGAACTAGTGAACCTTTGAACTAAACAAACTAGTGACTCCTCTGTACCTCTTAGGTACAAATTCTAATTTGCATAATTCCACATCAAGTGAAAATCTAGCATAAATCTGTGAGACAAAAACAAATTGCCTAGATGATCTTTTTGAATGCAAAGGGCTGGAAACAATACCTCAGTGCAAAGCATTTTAAAGATGCAGAAAGAAGCTCAACACCTGCTTTGGAAAGCAGGAATAGGAATCTAGTCCCCATTATGGTGATAAGACTTGATGCATCAGAAGGTTAAATATCTTTGGAAGATATCTGGCACCCAGACTCTATTATCAGGTTAAACCAGCTGTGATTATAGAGGATATATGTCCATAAAAATACTGAAACATCACCATAATGCTACTCCATTTTCCTTGATGAAACTATATCAAATGACATTTTTTTTTTTCAGAAAAAAAAAGAATTAAAAAAAAATTGTACAAAACACACATAAAATGAAATCCAAATGTGAAAAAGGAACTTTTAACTCTAGAATACTGATTGTTGAAATTAAACCAGAATCAGAAGCAGCAACACAGGACTTATACATCCAGTCCCACCCACCTTATAAAGTTTGGATGTTGCTATAAATAACCAAAGTTTTTACAACAAAAATTTTTTAATATTCAAGATATTCAACAGTAATTTCTAATTAAGCACAAAAAACTTCAGGGAAGGGAATAGCAAGAGGAGAAGAAAAAAGGACAAACTCAAAAAACATTTTTCTTTGCACAAAAGTCTATTAAGAGCCATGTTTGATATCTGTGTCATTAAAATGTAGTGTATTAAAATAAAGTACCTTATCACACATGCATAGAGTCCGCTGTCCTGTACCACTGTTGGTCGAAACCAAATGGAGTCTTCTTCTTTGCTCATTCTAGTTCCATCAAAAGCTATAGGTTCTTCAAAATCTCCTGGTCCGGAGCTTTTGTACCACATCAAACTGAGTCCAGCACTTTGGGCTAGGGAGTAATTAGCTCTAATATATCCATAAAAAAGTGCACATTTTATACGCACAGGTTCTCCCACTAGAACTTGATATTTCTTGTAATCCACAGACCAGTCAGTACATCCATCAGCTAAAAGAGAAGAGAAAATGAAAAGAGATTACCAAAGGCTTCAGAAAGCTCTGTTTATATATTAAGCTTGACTGTGGGAGGGTACTGCTTCTGAGACAAGGTCCATTGAGTGAATAGCAGTAGTCTTTTGATCCCTGAAAAGTTAACTGCATTTTCACACCATTAACTTCATGTACTTTTCTATGCAGAACAAAGTTAATAAGAGAATTGTGCTAAATGTTGATAATTTCTGAGATAACTGAGCAATTGTTCTTTTTGTTTTGTGGAACTCCAGTATGAGTAGTTATAAAATACTGGAATGAAACTGGTGCAACACAGAAGCCATGCGGTACACAGGGTGTCAAAATCAGTGAGTTGCATTAATCATATAACTTCAGAATAACAATATAAATGAAATAAAGCATTACTCAAGAGATGTTAGGACAAGGAGCTGTGGACTGAATCAAAACCTATGGAGCTGTGACAGGGGAGGTTCAGGTTGGGTGTTAGGAAAACGTTCTTCACCAAGAGGGTGGATGGGCACTGGAACAGGCTCCCCAGGGAAGTGGTCACGGCACCAAGCCTGACAGAGTTCAAGAAGTGTTTGGACAACGCTCTTAGATATATGGTCTGATTTTTGCATGGTCCTGTGTGGAGCCAGGGGTTGGACTCGATGATCCTTGTGGGTCCCTTCCAACTCAGGATGTTCTGTGATTCTGTGATTCTATGAAAGTCTCAGTTGGATTTGAAGGAGAAGAAACTGTCTTAACAACAGGAACAATAGGAGAAAATATGCAAAAAGAGTGTGCTAGGAAAATGACTGTCAGTATTTGTAATGGAACAAGTTCAAATTCAAGAACAAGTTAAGTAGATCTTAATTTGAACTCCTGAATTTCTAGAATTTCATTATAAATTTCTTAAATTATTTGTTTTTATTTTTACCTGTCCCAATTAGCAATAATTTTAGACAAATGTTCATATTCTTCACCTGTTGAATAATGTCAGCCAATATCAATATTGTTCCACAATAACTGTTCCTCAGAAGGCAATACTAGAATTGTTCGACTTTCCAAAGAACAACCCTTCTCCCCTCAAAAATGAACCAAACCAAAAAAGGAAAACAAAAGCCCACCCCACAATATTTTCCATAAAGAATACCAAAACAACAAAAGGAGAATAGAAACTTCCTTACTTCCTACAATGCTTTCCTTAACAATAGCTTATGGTTTTGTTTTGGTTTTTTGAAGGTGTTAAGTGAGGAATGAGCGTGGCCACCTCCTCCAGCCACTGCTGCCTGGCTGCTGGGGTGCAGCCCAGTGCATGGGGACTCCATCCAGGCTGAGGGACGTGGCTGCTGTTTCCCCTTTGCAGGTTTAACATGTACCAAAGCTGAGGATATGTCCCAGAGATGCACAGACACACACACACACACAAACACACAGAGACAGGACTCTGACATGACCGGACGCACAGGCAGCCCCAGCCAAGGCCTGCTTCCAGCAGCACTTACAGGACTTAAAACACAGACAGCTGAGACCCCTTCCTCCTCTCCAGCTGGTAGAGACAAAAGTTCACTAGTGAAGACACATACACTGAGCATTCACTAGGTTCACAAGCACACACACATTCAGAGATCCTTCAAGTACTGGCGTGGCCCTTCTGTCCACCCAGCATCCCTGTCCAGATCCTGGGCCCCTTACCCGCTCCACAGGTCACCTACTTGCTGGCTGGTCCAGGTTGAAGCTTGCTGCGCACACGCAGCACTTGCACACTCGTCCTTATGCATGCTGCATTCGCAGGTCCCCCTGAGCATACCAGCACAGACTCCTTGCCTGCCTGATACCCCATCCCAGACACGAGGCCCTTGCTACTCCCTATCTCTTCCAGCTTAAAGTTTGCTAGTGAATACACACACCAGGTTGGGAAGATACAGACACTTGCCCCCTCCAGCAGTGGCACCAAACACACCGACTGTGACCCTCAGCCTCATTACAGCTGCCAACGCAGAGCCCACACCCACCCCACTCATTGCAGTCCCCCCAGTAGCTGGTTTGGGAACAGACAATGCTCCCACCCCATGGCTGGGAGCAGAAGACCCCACTCGCTCCAGCAATTGATTCTGGGACACCACTCACTCCAGTAGCTTGCACCACAGGGCAGGGGTGCCCACACTCCCTGGTCTGACTCTAGTAGCTAGCACCAAATCCACTCTTGCCAGTAGCTGGCACTTAACTTATGCAATGCTCACACACATGGGAGAGAAACTGTGAATATGCAGAGAGAGTTAAGAAAAGATTTCATGAGAGAAATAAGAAGATAGGACATGCTGTGTTGATCAGGCACAGGGCTTGGCCACACAACTGCACTAACAGGCTCCAATTTACACACGATCAGTCCCTTTATACCCTTTTCTAGCTATCCCTGCTGTTTGTTCCTCCTGCTTCCACTTCCCCTTGCACACTCTGATATACTTGCAAGGCTCTGCAGTTTATACATCTCCCCAGTCTGGGCCCCAGGATTGACGATCTTATCAGCTGCAAGGTTCATCCTTCCTGGAAGTGGCACCTGTAGCTTGTTAGCCCACCAATTAGTGTGACTGGGAGGTTTGTTTCTTGTGATTGTTTCCCAGCTTAGAAGTCCTGTCAGACAGTCCAGCTGGAATAAACATTCCTACATTCTCACATGCTCTCATTGATTAGTTTGACTGACCAGACTTCGTTCCCATCACTTCCTCTCATTATCCCATGTTGCACTGGAAAAGGTCTTTAACCAAGTGCCATTAAAGGAGCAGACAGTCTCCTTCCATATACCCTTACAGAAGGAATTTCAACAATGGAAATGAACGAACCATTAGGTTCATTCACTTAAAACCTTGTTGTTCAGCATTGCCTAGCTAACCAGGTCCCCACACCAGTAACTATACAGCAATCAGTACATCCAAAGGTCAATTTATTTCATCTTAAAATGCATACCTATAACTGGTATAAATATTTGGCCTTTGAATTTGCCACTTCTGTTTGTTAACTTTAAGAGCTTGGATAGCTAGCTTAGACAATCAGCTTTTGCACAGCTAAATTCACATCCAATGCCTCTCACCCTAGAGCTAGTTGAATACTGATTTTAACAGAGAATTCAAGATGCTGTGCAAGATAGAGCAGTATTAGTACTTTAACAATAGAAAATGTTTTCATCTCTTATTTGGGCAAAAGCATGCCAGGTAGTGACTTTTGAGATTTACATTTGGATAACACCAAAATACTCATTATACATAGCAAAATAAGATCATAGAATAGAATCATAGAATGGCCTGGGTTGAAAAGGACCTTAAAGATCATCTAGTTTCAACCCCCCTGCTCTGGGCAGGGTTGCCAACTACTAGAGCAGGCTGCCCAGCGCCACATCCAGCCTGGCCTTGAATGCCTCCAGGGATGGGGCATCCACAACCTCTCTGGGCAAAATAGACACAAACATATCCACACATCACTGTGTAAGTAATAACCTAAGCTGATACAACACTGAACGATGGAGGAAAAAGGAATAAAAAATGTAAAGTCAGTCTGCACAGTGCACAGAATTCTCATAGTGAAATAATTCACATACCTTTGGGCTGTCCCCTCCTATGTTTACCGTTAAGGCCAGGAAGGGACAATAATATGTCCCTGTTCCCATTTTCCTACTCAACAGTTCCTAAAAATTAGTAAACTTGACAAGGTTCTAAAAAGATGTAGATGAGCGCTTGTGGAAATTGAAGTGAATGGAGACAAGACTGCAGTATTGGGTTCCCCATAGGACTTAAGAAACTAACTTCCATTTATTTCTGAATTCATTTACATCTTTGATCATTTCATATTTTACCTTTCTGTAAGAGCATTCTCTCTCTGATCTGATTCTATTTCTCTCTGCTTCTAAATCCCAATACCAGAAGTGAATTAAAATACATCTCTAAGCAGCATTAATTCCATTATGCAAGTTACCAGGTAATAGCTTCTTCATCATACTTGATTATCAAATTGTAATCTTGCCTTTCACTGTCTAATTAAGTTAGTACACTTTGGTTTATAATATTAGTCATGTTTTTTCTCTCAGGATATTCAGTTCTAATGGCTCCCTATTCCTTGAGCTTGATAAATCCGTAAGAGCATGCTACAGAAATATACCAGCTCTGTTTCCAGCCTTTGTATTGAATGAAGAATTAACTATGCAGAGAAGATATCCTCAACTTTTTTTCAGCATACTATTACTGTACCAAGGATCACCTGAAATCCAGTTTATTAGGCTCAGGCAAACAGCCTAGCAGGCATTCAATAGTCATGCAAAACCAGAGACAAAATTTCCAAACTTTCTCATGAATTAACATTTTCAAAGTTTTGTTCTTGAGTTTTAAGGAGAATGTTAACAATAAACTGAATACATAGGAATTGCATTTACATTAATTCTCTGTGAAATGTTTATTTCAAATATATATATATGAATGATATTTTTGTGGAAAGAAAATAAAAATCAAAAACTCCTAAATGTATAGAGTTGTCTAAAGTTTCACGTTAAGACTTCATATCACCAAGTAAAACAAACATTAGATTTTAATGCAACTATCTACCAAACTGCTTGGTAGTTTGTTGGCAATGACCACATCAGTATGTTTCACCAGACAGAAAAGAACAGCAATTCAAGCACATATGAATACTAGTGTGCTCATAATATCGTGGATTTGTATTTTATGTTTTGTTTTTAACCTGAGCTTTAGAAAAAGTTCTGATTTGTTTGTTGGTTTGGTTTGTAAAATTTAAATATTCATTACCTCTATTTTAGATATACAGAAAACAGATAGTTAGAAGAGTTATGATGTGTCAATACATTGGGCTTTTGTGGCAATGTTTTGGTAGCAAGGGGCAGGGGCTGCAGGGGTGGTCCTCAGAAGATGCCAGGAGCTGCCCCACTTCAGATAGAACCAGTTCCAGCCAGCTTCAAAGGGCGCCTGCTGCTGACTGAAGCTAAGCCAATCAGCAATGCTGGCAGTGCCTTTGTGAGAACATACTTACAAAAGGGTGAGAAACTCTGAACAACAGCTGTGAGAGAGAAAATATGAGAGGAACAGCCCTGCAGACACCAAGGTCAGTGCAGAAGGAGGGCAGGAGGGGCTCCAGGCGCTGCAGCACAAGTTCCCCTGCGGCCCGTGGAGAGGCCCATGGTGGAGCAGGCCATCCCCCTGCAGCCCATGGGTACCACACGGAGCAGATCTCCACGCTGCAGCCATGGAGGAGCCCACGTGGAGCAGGTGGATGTGGCCTGAAGGAGGCTGCAGCCAACTGATAGCCCACACAGCAGCAGGCTCCTGATAGGAACTGAGGCCCACAGAGAGGAGCCCACGCAGGAGCAGTTCTTCAGGAACCACAGCCCATGGGAAGGAACTAAGCAGGAACTGTTCTTGAAGAACTGCAGCCCTATAGAAGAACCCACATTGCAGCAGAGCATGAAGGACTGTATCCGTGGGAGGGACCCCACGGTGGCGCGAGAGAAGGGAGTGAGGAAGGAGGGGCAGAGATGAAATGTTATGAACTGACCACAACCCATGTTACCCCCCTTCTCAGTACCACTTGGGGAGGGGTGGGATGAGGAGGAAGTGGAAGAGTTGGAAACAAAGGAATTGAGCTGAGCCTTAGAAGAAGAGGGAGGTGTTTTCAATTTAGTCTTTGTTTCTTACTATCCTACTCTATTTTTAAATGGCAATAAATTACATTAATCTTCCCCAAGTTGAGTCTGTTTTGCCCAGGACAGTAACTGGTGAGTGATCTCCCTGCCGTTATCTCAACCCATGAGTTGTTTTTATCTTATTTTCTCACCCTGCCCTGCTCAGGAGGAGAAATGAGAGAGTGGCATGGTAGGCACCTGGCAGCCAGCCAAGGTTAACACACCACGGTCAACTAGGAAAGAGAATCTCATGGTTTAAAACATTAAAAAAAATCTGAGATTTTTAATTATTCAAGATAAAATGAAATAATCTGTGTTCTCTTAAGAGAAACGGCCTTGATCACATTCAGTGATCCTAACAAAATATTTGTCCTCTTTTCAGTGTGGCCTTTGAAATGAAGTAAACATAACAGTATTTTGCTTCCTGCTTACAGAAATATCATACCAGTTAAACTCTGCCAACACTGTTGTTCAAGTCACTTAGAATTGTATTAATCTTATCACTGCTGGAAGTTTTAATACCTTAAAAATCTTACAGGAAATACCTCACACTACTGCTCAGCCAATGTGCCTTCATCTATAAGGAGGTAATAATGCAATTTTGAGAACTATAAGAGAAGTTCATCATTCTCATCATAAGACACAGACACCATTCTGTAATATTTTGTGGTAATTGTGGTATTTTAGGAGGTAACTGTTCATCTGTGCTTGAAATGCTCATATTCCACTGTAACAGAGGAGTATAAAGAGAGGCTTAAAACATCATGGAGAGAAAAATAGACTGTCATGTCCTTAAAAATGAGATTACTGAGAACACTCAGATGATAGCATGCATGCACTGTAACTGGCACTTCCCACGGACACTCTGCATGTGGTGCATAGAGTACATCTGCATTTTTCACTCTAGGAAAACTTGGATGTATGGGAATCCTAATTGAAATCCTGATTTCCAACTCCTTGAAGTATGCAATTTTCAAAGACCCAAAGACTAATTATATTCAAGATGCCTTTTACATTCAGAGAAATCTTTAGATTTTTTTATTGACACATTAAAAATGTTATATATTTGCAGTTAGGTGTTAAACACTTGTGTTACTACCTTCATAAGCAAAGGCTTAATGTTTACCCAGACATGTTAATATTAAATAGATTGAGGGATTTCTATTCAGTTTTGTATTCTAATTGTGGTCCGTTTCTATTTTGACTGGATTTTCTTTCTTTTCTTTATGTGTAGGTAGGGTATTTACTGAAGAAAACTAATGTTTCCCTTCTTAGTTATGGCTGCTACAGGCACACAATCAACACCTACGTTTATGCTGGCACAAAACAACTGTGGAAAAAAAATACCCTCAAGACTTATCAAATGTTTTTATTTCTATTGTCACATCATCAAGCAGTCAATCATCTTTTTTTTTAATTATTTTATAAATTGGAAAATTCTACAGCTTTCAAATTTCAGAACTGCATTGAAATGAATGGTTGCAGTCCCTGATCTCTATTTTAATATGCTGCCAGTTATTGCTACAAATAATAGCATAACACAGGCACCAGGATGAATATCATTCACTCAGTTATTTCCTTGAGTGATTTCAAGGTACGAAGTAAACCACACTACACCACTGTCCTAATAATGAGATTGTTCTGCTGGATAAACAAGGTCCTTGCAGGCTGTAATTTTTTATAGGACCGAGCACACAAAATAATTTAACATTTTGGGGAGGCTTTCCCTTTCATATTTTCAGCATCATATGTATTATTTTCAAGGGAAAATTCAGTGCTGAAAAAGAGAAAATAGAGCTACTGACTCCAGGGTCCTCTGCTACAACCTGGCTTCATTCAAAAGCTTTAATTCAATTTATAGGTTTCAGAGTTCATATAGGTCCTCAAGTTTCCAATACATTGATGGAAATCTGAATTCCTGAAATCTAAACAGTTTAGGTCTGACATTAGTTTAAAACAGTTCCCTTAAAACATTTATAGCAGTAATTCAGTGACAGTAAATTCTTCCAAATTTATTGCATTTAACATAAAATAAAAATTATCAATTTCTTTTTTTTTTTTTTCACTCTGTGTTTGTTGTTCCCTTCTTAACCTAATGACCTACATAGAGGGTTATGCAATGTCACTGTGTACTTTCTATCTATTTGCTTGTTGCCAGCCACTTCAGGATTTTTAAACACATCAGCCATTTGCAACCAAATGTGACAGGGAAGAAGAGATCTCATAAATTGTGAAAGATGGGTATGTAAGAGAGAAGGCACAAGGTCTTGGACCTAGAGCTGGGAAATTGTCGAGGAAGGCATTAGTGGAAGAAGAAATTAGATGGTAATAGTTAGGGAGAGAAAATATGATGGACAGAGAAAGTGAACAAAAGATATTATAGCGGTGTGGCTAAGATTTTTGGGTGGGGAGTGGAAGTGAGGGGCATAATCTGTCAGGAAAACATGCTCCTGTTAATTGGCTATTCATAGAAAAACTTGTCAAAAGTTTATCAAGAGATATACAAGACTTAAAATGACTTTTCTTACAAAACTGTTCTACAGTGACAATTTTCATGATATTTTACCATCAAAATCACAAAGTTAAAACTACAGTCTGCTCTGGATTATCTCATTTTACCCTGTTTTTGTTTTTTTTTCTTTTTGCTTAAACTAGCCGACATTAAAAAGTAAAAAAAAAAAAAAATCATTTCAGATGGGCACTGATCATTATACTTAACAGCACACTCATTAGTACTTCAGCCTATTAGCTCTATGCAACATAATACATGGTATTCTAGTGGGTGTTCTTTACATGAAGAAATGCAAAGATCAGCTATTTTTGGCTTGTGTATCCTTTCATTTGCTATAAAATTGAACTCTGACAGGAATAAAGAAACAGAGTTAAAAATGCAACTTGCACTGGGAGATGAGAAAGAGAATGTATTCACTTCTATTCTTAGACCACTTAGATTTTGTGCTTTCAAACAGGTACCAGTGTAACATTGGAAACATGAAAAAATACGGATTTATCATTAGTAGTAATGTTTTCAAATGACTGCGTCAAGTATATTTTGTAAATAATTAAATTTCCTTTTTTTACTAAGACTGCTATTATAGCTTTGCACATTACTATGTGGCATTTATGTCTGAGACAGCATTTTCCTTTGGAAATTACATTTTACATTCTCTGTAGAACTCTTTCAAAAATTACCTTGTAGGCTAAAAACTTACCTAACTAATACTGAGCCCTGGGGGACACCACTAGTGACCAGCCTCCAAATAGATTTAACTCCATTGACCATGACTCTTTGGGCCCGGCCACCCAGCCAGTTTCTAACCCAACAAAGCGTACACCAGTCCAAGCCATGAGCAGCCAGTTTCTTCAGGAGAATGCTGTGGGAAACGGTGTCAAAAGCCT